>CABFOU010134589.1:2293-13762 GCA_900660325.1 Opsanus beta
GCACACACACACACACACACACACACACACACACACGTGAGAGATATACACTCCAGGTTGCTTAAACTTTTAATTTAGACTGAAACACAATTCAGTTCATCAATGGACCAAATGACTAATATTGGTCTTTTGAAAACCTGGAAGAAAGAAAAAAATGTGACACTACCTGATTCCAGTCTCTCAAATATGCAGGTTGTTGTTTTCCCCTCATTTGTTTTTGTTTCAGATTTTTTATTTTGTCATAATTGTAATTTGAGTAACCTGACTTTTTTGGACTGTTGATGGGACTAAAGAAGCCACTTCAAAGTGACCCTTTGTGTTCTGGTAAATTTTTCAGCCTCTTCTGCCATCTTTGAGACTGAACAATTAATCACTTAATTGGGGGTTTTAAAAAAAAGAGTAATTGATTAATTAATGAATAACTTAAATAAACCTCTACTGCAGCTTTGGAATTAACTTCATCATCTTCCAGATCAAGACGGCTAACTTGTGTCACCATTTGAGGAGGAGCGGAGTGTCTGTGAGACCAAAGCTCTTCATCCCCAGAGTGATCTTCCTCTCGCCGCACTGTGAGCTGGATGAGGAGCTGAGGAAGAGGAAGGAGCTGGTGTCTCACAGCCAGATAGACGACTTCCTCAGACTGTTCAGGGAGGGCTACCTGGCCTGGATATCGGACGCACTGACTCCGTCTTGGGTCTCTGGTGAGCAGAATGTACCAGTAAGAGTTGAGTGATTGTTAACACACTGCACAGGAAAATAAAGCGTATTCTAGAAGTATGATCAGTATGAGTGCAAGTTATTGTGGTGTACTGAAAATCTGTTGAAGCGGGTTTCATTTTCGTCCCTGCAGGACATCTGTCATACAAGCAGATGGAGGCAGTCCGGCAGGTCCTGAGGCAGGTGGGAACGTGGGATGTGGTGAGGCTCCACTGTGGCAAGCAGCTGAGGGGAGACTACCAGAGCTGTCAGTACATCGCCCTCAACCGCCAGGAAACGGACACACTGGAATTCTCCAGAGTTAAGACGCTGTCGGCTGATTCACTGTGGGCCCTGCTGGGACACGTTCCTCAGGTCAGTCCACTGCAGTGGCTCTGACGAGCTGACGGGAAGAGAGTTACCCTCTGTCAATAAATCCAACATTAACCACCAGCAGGTGGCAGTATTACTGTAAGTTATGATCTCAAAACTGGAGAGAATTGTACAAAAAGGGGCTCATTTAGGACAAAGAGTACAGTTTTACTGTTTGTTTGAAAATGATAAAAGTAGTTCTTTTAATTACAGAATATGTGTATAATATTGTATTTATTGTAATGTGTTTAATATTTAGTGGCTCCGTATGTTTAGATGAAGAGCGCATTTTATGTATTTTTCAATTATTACAAAAAACAGGGAATTACAAATCCAACCAATTAGACAATTTTATTCATGTTAGGATTTAGCATTATTTAATTGTCTTTTCATGACATAAAATCTAATTCATATTCTGCAATAAGAAAAAAAACAAAAAAAAAAACAGAGTGGGCTGTTATGCATCTTTGTTTCCGTCCCTGTGTACTTTCAGAACATTTCCACTTACAGTCCTCATTTTGATTAGGTGTGGAGGTGGGATGGAGGTTATGTGATTGTCTGTCCATCCAGCCGTCTGTCTCTTTGTTAATGACAATTCAAAAAAACGAAGCTGGATTTAAATGAAATTTTTTGGACAGATGGCTCATTAATCAGTGAAGGTTTTTTTTTTTTTTTCCCCTTTACTTTTATGTCTTTACTTGTATTTCAAGAACCAGCCTTATGACATCACAAAGACTCATACACCCAACTATAAAACTGCTCTTCTGTCATCTGGTGGAAGTAATAATGGTTGGGCAGTAGCTAATTGTCAAGTGCACCTTCTCGTTACGGTCTTGGGAAGGTTTTATTGTATCAAATGTATTTGAATCTACCTTTGATGGTAAATATGTTTGGAATTTCATGTTAATTTCTAAAGCCCCATAGTTATATGCCTGTACCTATAGAAACAATTCCATCATGAGCAGAATATTAACTGGTTGTCTTACGCTGCTGTGACACAGTCTGTGGTGCCTTGATGGCCATGAGGCCGGGGCTTTGGAAATGAAAGAAACTGACAGATGGGCTCAATTCAAGATACTTGTTACTTCAACCACACCTGCTCCTAATTTCCATCATGCATGTGATCAAATTATTCCTTGCAAGTCCAGACATGTACTGCAGGTGGCAGACAAGCAGCTTGTTAGTTTAACCACACCTGCTCCTTATTTCCAGCATCCACCAACCAGCCAGCAGGTGGCACTGTTCAATAGGTGGCAAACAGGTCTATGGTATATTACATAAGCTTAACAAAGTTGCTTTTTGGAATGATCCGGTTCATCAAAGTTAACCAACGTTGAATCTGTTTATCCTCATTATATGCCCTTTTAATTTAGCAACTTTGAAGATGATGGCATTTATTGTTTTTAAGTTAGTAAATAGACTCATTGATTAACTGAATGCATTTTACAAGGTGCACGCCTAGGCATATCCAGAGCCCAGGAGTATGTCATGGAAGTCCATATATGGACTTCACCTTGCTCTGAGATTCAGCCAATGATCCAGTCTGCAACCTGTGTGAGACCCCCATGTATTCTGACAGGAAGACTGAGAAATGCTTTCTCCCTAGTTTAAAAAGGGGGGGGAAATTGGATACCAAATCAGGGACTGAAACCGGGTGTTATCTGTGGTAATAGTAGTGTTGTAGAACGCTATGAGCAATCTGGAACATTTTAAACACGTCTTAAAAATTTGTGACTTCGGGACACATTGTGATCCTCAAAACATGAATAATCTGATGTAGATTGTGCAGATAGGGGGTAATATTTAGAAAGGTCCAGGCATGTGGGTGGAGCAGAGGACTGAATTTTTTTTTTTTTTTTTTTTTTTTTTTTTGCAGGAAAGTGGGGCATCAAGCCTGAAATATGTCTCACACCACTTTTGCATCTTGAAATAAATCATTTCTGCTTGAATGTGAATTTGACTACTCAGTTATTGTGAATGGCAGGCTAAAGTTTAAGATAAAATTAAAATACAATGCAGATTATTATTTTATTTATTTATTTATTTTTGAGCCAGCGGTCAGCGATTTCATCTGAGTTGGGTGAAAATAACTGTAGCGGAGAGCGATCATGAGCACAGCGTTCTGCGATGGCTGTGTGAGGGGGAGCACACCGCTCCATGAGCGAGCCGCACCACTCTGCTCATTGCTGTGGCAAAAGCATAGCTTTCATACACGTGTATGAAATCTATATGGCAAAAGTAGGTGATGGTCGACATGCTGGTACAATGTGCAGTGATAAGGACTTACTGTTCTGTGAGCAGAAGCCTCCTGATTCTCCTCTGCAACATAAATCTATAGTACAAGTCCCATGAAAAGCATGTCGCGTTCGTCAACAGAAGACAGTTTTGAGATGTTAACAGATACAGTTTAACTTTGCGGAAAATTGTGTGAATAACCACAGGAGTACCGCATAGACTGTATGGAGTAGTGTGCAGCACATGTGTACAAGCATGTGTGCCATGAGACTCATCCGTACTCTGGTGTAGCTTGCATTAATAATAGGAAACACAAAGTTTGCCTGCTATTGTATTTAATTTCCTCATTTGTGGAATCGGGGTGGAAATTGGAGCGATTAACTTGCAATGAGAGCCTGGTTCAACACAGTTGGACAGTGTACAAGCATCATTTCAGCCTCTTCACGCTGATTGTTCAGATTGACTGATGTTTGGGGTTATTATTGTTTATTTTATTGCACGGTGATAAAAAGGATTTCAGTAATTACATAAGGTGGCACAAGACCAAATGTTATCTCATTATGGCTTGTTAACATTTTAATTTAAAATGCAACACTGCTTAAAATAATAGTTGTATTATATGTATCTGTAGATGCACGCCGTCTTTTAATTTTCTGAAGGAATTAAAGAACACGCCAACCTCTGGTGAGAATCTCATCCAGATTAACGCTTACCTCTGCGCTCGTTTTGAGCTTTCCTTCCAGAGTCTCCCCCACCACACAGACTGTACTCTCCCCTCTGGCTGCTGTGTGTTTGATACATGACTCTACAATCATTAGACGGTCTCCAGCGGGCCCTTTTCCAGCCCAAGGGGACAAACACGGCAGCAACAAAATGCATTACTTTCAAAGGAATAGTCAAAATGTAGGTCGTGTGAGGTGAACCTCCTCCTGTTTCACACAGAAATAGGCTCAGAATATATGGTTAAATATGTGGCTGTTTAATCATAAATTGAACATAAATTTTCAAATGTGTTGTAATAGAGCGATATATTTTTTGATAACACATGTAAGATGTAAAGTCCTTGATTTGTCTGTAATAATCATCAGGAAAATTAGAAAAACACTAAATATTACTGGATAAAGTTACTACTAATTATTTTCAGTATCTATTATGTGTCAGGTTTTCCCATTACTCAAAATTATGTATTAGGGTGGAAAAGTACTGGAGTGTACTGTAAAGCAATATAGAATTTTGCTAAAATTGTAGTGTTGGATGTTTTTCTTCATCATTGAGTGACCATCATATTTGCCTTTTTTTTTTTTTTTTTACATTCCTATTGTAACAAAAATGAAATAAAAATTTTGGCAAGTTATAAACTACATTTTTCAAATTGACAAAATTAAAATGAAATAAAACACTTGATGTCTTTGTAGCTGCACTGCCTGGTACATGGCAAAACAGTAGTTGCTGAAGATTACTCCGTAATAAAACTATTATAAAAAATCTAATTAAAAGCATGATTTTCTTGTAAGTTATGTATTTTAAAAGGTGAAAAGTTGTGACACATCTTACATATTTATCAAATTTCTATTTTAAAATATTTTAGCTACATAAAATTTGCACAGTTTGGTATTTTTCTTGATTTAAAATATTACCTGATTATCAAAATGGGTGACAACAACAATAATAACAATTATTGTTGTTTCAGTTCCATGGCAGGAAATTTATGATGAACAGAATAATACTTTTTCATGTTTCCTGTGTTTGAGCTCAATCTTCAGAAAAAAATGTCTTTGCTGATGGCAGCAGCTGTCTGGGGGTGACAAAGAAACTTGAAAGCTCCCTCAGGCATCTTTCACAGCACAGAAATAATGCAGGCTTTTGATTTGTTTTTTGTAAACACACAGGCTAGAAGATCTATGATACAGTATGACCTACAGTTTCATTCAGGCTTCTGTTTGGTTGAAGTTGCCCCAGAAGTATTCACAAAGCCACGTGGCGCCACTAGGTGTGGTTTTTTTTTTTTTTTGTGTGGGTTCGGTCAGTTATACTGTGGAGAATGGGACGACTACCTCTCCCCAAAGTGGAGAATGATTGAGTAGAATGGCTGTAATTTATTAATTATGGTCTATATTCTTAGACCACAGTTCTGGCTTCATTCAATTTGTATGGATTGAGGGGTAATTACAGTGTGTGGTAGGAAGAGAGAGAAGGAGCTAAAGATCTATTCCAGTCATAATTTAAAGTGCAGGATACTTATGATGTTCGTCTTCTTGTTGTCTGATTCCACAAAGACAGGAGAAGCTGACTGAAGAGTTTCCCTGATTCAAAATAAAGAAGGTTGATGCTTGTCTCTTTCTGCATTCTTACATCAACGTTGCACAGTCAACCTATAACATTAATGTTAATCAACGTTTGACAAAATGGCATTGGTTGTGTTATTACCTACCTGTGCTACATCGTCAAATTGTATAAAATTCTTCCTGATCAAAGTATGTCCAAGTCAACCAGTTGCACTGACTGGACTGTTATGAAACACTGTATCTGTCCCTTAGATCTGGTAACTAAAGTGAAAATGGCTCAGAGCTCCTCAACTTTGCAAAAGATCTGGGGTTACGAGTTAGTGAATACTGGTTTCACAGACCTAGATTGGACTGCTGGACAAGGTATTTTAATACTGGCAGTACAGTTAAGGGGATTAACCATGTTCTCATGGGACAATGCTAGAGAATTCTTCAGGATTGTAGGGGATGTAGTCGGGCAATTTGAGATCTGGTCATATTATTCAATCAGTACGAGTATTTCAGACTTTTACCTCGACTATGATTACTGAACAATTATTTATTTTGTAGTGGCTTTTGTGAACTATCCTCATAGTTCTCTGACTATTAAAGCTGGGGTATTTTTTTCTGATGGAGTGCATTCCTGAATTATTTATGTTTTATTTATTGAACATTTTGATGCCAGGATTAATTTTCCCATTTATGTTGAATTTTAATGTGATAAATATAGCAAAAAATGATACGCTGGTGTAGCGGCTGTACTCCTCTGTATTGTGGTGTTGTTTTTGACTCCTCCCACTCGCTCTCCTTGGGACGTGAACTCACGATCTCTGGCGTGGGAGGCGGACACTCTAACCAGAAGCCTAAAGAGTCATATTAGCTGTTGGGGACTGAGGTTTACTGACTACTATTGCACAGCGACTCCTGCTGGCCTCCGTCACATTAGGAGCATGGTTTACTGCCAAAAAGGTTGAGGGACACAGAAATGTACAATTTGTGATTGTTGAATACTGTATGTGTAATGAGACTTTTACTTTTGTGGAAAAATGACAAGTAAGCATGCAACCCTCTTCTTAAAGTCATGTTTGTTCTATCATAAGTGGCATGGTGTGATGTCAAGTAAAATCTGGGCACATGTGCTGATGCTGTGCTTCGCTGTATCCACAACGCTATGTGATGACATGAGGTAAAAATTTAACATAGAGCGCCATTAATCAAATTACCTACCGTGAGCAAGTCGGTGAGCGGTTCTAAGTGCTTATTTCTACGCATTTTGGATTAATTGCCCATCCTGAGTCTATGGAATTGTTGTCTTTGTTAACTCTGATCAGAGTTGTAGCTTCCCTAAGGATTCAGCTGAAGTTCTACAGACCAAGACTAAATCTGGCTATACTTCAGGATCAGATTGGATTTGCAGGAGGTTGCATTCAATATGGGTCAACGACTTCCAGACATGGACACAACTAATAATTCAGATGGAATGTGGAAGTTATTCCATGTCCAAACCCTGACAGGTACCAAAGATTGCTTTGGACTTGACAATGTCCACAGCAGGAGGTGTTTCTTCTCTGAGGGTGCTCGGAATATTGTCCAGTGGAGCTGTAGTGCATGGCTTGATGGAAGATCCGAATTGTATATGGAAATCAGCAGTGGACTGTGAAGGCTCTGAGGTTAGACAAGGAGGCAATTGTTAGAGGAATCTGTGAGCAGGTGGCTCACCATGTGTGCTGTAGTATTCCTCAGCCTGCATAGAGAGAAATCAAAACATTCTGCAAACCTACATCTCATCATATCACAGTCATGGGGGTGATGGCATGGTCCTGACGGATGACACTGCTGTATGGTCCTATTGAACTGGTTACTTTGAGAAGTTGTATAAAGCACATGATCTGCCTTATCCTTCTGCCTGAATCTCCAGTGCTAGGGTGCTGGTGGCTGATCCACCAGTGAGCTGCGACCCACCAAACATGAGTGAGATCACAAAGGATGTTGAGACTGTCACGGGCAGGGAAACATCCAGGGATCTGTGGTATTGGAGCTGAACTCCTACAGGCATGTGAAGACACTTCTCCTGGCACTGCAGACCATCTTTGTTTCAATCTGTGAGACAAGTATCATCCCTGTTGACTGGAAGAAAGGTGCTGTGTGTTGTGAGGGTGAAGTCTCTCATGCCTTCCCAGTTAATTAAGGCATTCATTATGGATATGTTCTGGCTCTGACTCTTGTTCAATGCTTGCATAGACTGGGTGTTTGGAAAGGTTGTGGAGTCCAACAGCTTAGTTTGGTGCGTTTGTCGGCAAGGAAAATTTTACTAACCTTGACTATGCAGTTGATGCTGTGATCTTTGCAGAATCAAAGGACACCCTGGTTGCAACACTTGAGAAGCTTAATGAGGGGTTGGGGTGCCTGGATTTGCCGTTTTCCTGGATCAAGACTAAGCTCCAGGCTTTCAATGCCATTTTTGTCTGAGCCATCAAAAGTGTATCTTTTCACAGTGAAAGTACTAAAATTGTAAAAAAAAAAAGTCACGTATCTCTATAGTGATGTTCATATCTGTGGGTCCTCAGCCTTTGAGCACGAGAGATACCTGGGAAGAGCTTTTGTAGTCATGAGGTTACTGGACAAAGGTGTTTGGTGATGCTGATACCTTTGTAGGACAATGAAGTTCCATGTCTTTAGGATCCTGGTGCTTACCATCTTATTGTATGTTTGAGAGACTTGGATGCTAACCAGCAACGTAAGGCAAACATATGTCTTTAGTACTAGGCCTCTCTGGAGGATCCTTTGGTAAAACTGGAATGACTGTGAAATGAAATGTTACTTGGGGAGACTCAGATGAGGCATACACTTGCAATATTAGGGGATGTCAACTATAACATTTTGGTCATCTGGTCCATTTCTCTGAGCATGATCCAGAATGCAGATGTCTCAGTGTTGAAGCCCTCAGCAACTGGAAGAGACCTGTGTATCATTTGGCTGTAATAGATGGATAAAGATGACTACTTCTGAGAGGTGAGGATGGACCGGTTGTCTGCCTAGGTTGTTGCCATCCAGGACTCAGGGTGGTTTTGTAGTGTTGAGGATGTGATATGTGGCACCAGCTGAAATGTAGTATTTTCATTAGCTTCTCCCCTGTGTCACTCAGGGGTCGCCACAGCAGATCTGAGGTGGATTCAGAATTTGGATAAATGAATGGAAGAAGAGCACTGTAATTGCTCTTCTGGATCACTGCACAAGAATTTCTGGCATTTTAGATTCTCATATTTCTAGCTGTTCATGAGCATTTTTTATTAAAAAGGAATTTAACAAAAAGTCTCTTGATTTGCAGTCAGAATAGAGCGCTTACTAACTGCATTGCTAGGAAATATTTGAGTTCTCTTCTACCATAACTCCACTGCAGCCGGTCATCTGAATATTTGACGCAAAGCCACCAGGAGAAAAGCTGCAAATTCATAGCACGTCTCTCTGAGGTACGATTCACACAACCAGGCCTCGGTTGCCAGAGATACATTTCAGTTCCATGATCCGCTACAGATTGCCCACAGATGTAATTTGTTAATTGAACTCTACACTGGCATTCCTGTCTTTTCGGTCATCTCCCAGGCTGCACGCTTGACAGGCCTATGATGGACAAGCTGCTGAGAGGCGAGGCATCACCCGCTTTGTGGTGCTAATGAATGGAAATGCACAAAAGGCCAGGAGCTGGCCTTTTAAAAAGCTGACAAATTCTACAATATTGGCTCCTCGTTGTTGTTTGGCTTCTTTTTATGTAGCAGAGAGGGGGGGGGAAAGAATTTTGTCTTTAAAACAAAATATGCTGTATTTTCTGCTTTACTGATATTATGCTCATATGAATACCAGTCTTAAATGATAAATTATTTTGTAGACCATACAAGATATCTTCATCTCGCTCATAGCAGCTGCATTTCCCCACTGTATTCATGACTAATTATTTTAATGTCCCAAAATAAATATCCTAGAGTATATCAGTGGCTCCCAAACTGGAAGGAGAGTCCCTTCCTGGGGGTGCAAAACTATTTCAAGGTATAGGTTCACAAGCATTATTGTTGTATGCAAAAACTCATTCAAATGTGTTGGGTCAGGCTGACATGAAGCTGTGTAGCTGTTGTGTAGAAGGTCTGTCCATTCACAACAACAAATGACAGAACAGGTTTTAACTACAATTAGGGCTCTGGTATGGTTGCAACTAAAATTAATTGTGTATTAGCCAACACAGGTAATTCTGTGCTATATATGTGAAGGACGTGCCATACAGTAATGGAATACGACTCCTGAAACCTCAGTGTTAGACACCATCTGGCATACACTGCAGATACTGCTGACATACTCTATTTGGTTCAATTATAAATGTGCAGCGGAAAATCTCAAATTATCTCTGTGGACTTTCAATTTTGCACACCATACCATACCTTCATTCCATTTATTTGAATTTTTCATAGAATGAGAACTGTGTAGACAGCTGAACGCTGTCACAGTTAAAGCAAATGGAGGCAGTGGTGAACAACAAATGGCCAATCGTTGCACAACAGCTAATTATCAATTAAGCAGATGATGTGTTTTAAGTCTGGATTGAAAAGGCTCCACAGAATCAGACCGTTATGTCAGCAGGAAAGCTGTTCCAAAGAACGGAAGTAGAGAAAGCCTTATATCATGCTGACTTAGTTTTAACCTTTGGATACAAAGTATTACTGCATTTTGAGAACAGTGCACAGGAAGGTACATAAGGTTTATGAAATAAGGGAGCACTTGCCTGCTTTTCAAAGAACACGTTAGTCAGATAGCGTCACATAAACAACCGGCCTCTCTCCACCTCTCAAAAGTATCCATCTATCTACCGCAATCAGGTGAAACCTGGGTGTCCCCTCGGCCTTCTCCAGACACTGGGGTCTTCAACACTGAAGCACCTGTGTGCTGGATAATGCCCAGAGAAACATGGGACATGGCCAAAATGTTGTCGCTGATGGCCTCTCAGAATGTAGGTGATATTTTTCATCTGAGTCTCTCCAAGTAACCACACATTTGACAGTCATTCCATCACCTTAGGTCACTGGTTAGTGTCGAAGTCTCACAACCATACAGTAAGACGGGAAGCACCAGGACCCTAAAGACTTGGATCTTCATTCTCCTGCAATGATACTGGCAGAGCTAAACACCTCTGTCCAGTGACCTTATGACTCCCTCTTGCCAGGTGTCTGCTGATCTCAGAGGCTGAGGACTCAGAGACATGAATGTCACTGCTGAGATAAGTGAATGTGTGTACAACTTCAACACTTCATTACATACAGATACACAAGCCTGGATTCTAGTCTTGAGTGAGGACAATCACAAACCCAGACACTGAGATTCCTCACTCAGCTTCTCAAGTGTGGCAATCAGGGTATCCATTGATTCTGCAAAGATCACAGCATGGTCTGTGAAGTCAAGGTTGGTAACAAAAGCACCTAAGCTGCTTGTATCCACAACCTGACACAACATTAAGTCCCTGCAACTTTTGAATAGTGGAAGAGGAGCCAGAACACTTCCCTGAGGAAAACCAGTTTTCACTTGGAAAAATCCAGACTTTCTTCCCCCACTCCACACAGCACTCGCAGTACCTGTGTCTAGGCTGGCTAGGATGTCCAGTAACTTCTTAGGGATCCCGCGAATTCTTAGAATGTCCCAGAGAGCAGTCCAATCATCTGAATCAAACGCATTGCAAAAACCAACATGGGGATGTGTGTTTGCATATTGTGGCACCACGAACCTGAACTGGCAACAAAAATTAATTAAATAAAAGTAATAAAGCTACAAAACAAAGCTTTGTAATAATTGAAATTAAGACCTGGAACAAGTTGCTCAACAAACAGATGGCCATTAAATTATGTATGTTTTGATAATGCTG
>CABFOU010134847.1:2142-13706 GCA_900660325.1 Opsanus beta
GATTTGATGTTTTGGGGGAAAAAAAATCCTCCTACAAGCAATGCTTTGACTCATATATTTGTATCGGGAGAAAATCAAATGATCGTGCATTGTAATGGCGCCGTGCTGTGTAACGATTAGTGCTGACCTGCTAAAATAAGAGGATTACTGGGTGCCTAAGCCCCCTGACATGATGAACCTCACCTTTACTGAGCTGCAGCTCGACACAGCAGAAAATAGTTGTGGATCTGCCACAGGCAGGAAATGTGTCTGCAGCAGCCTGCTGACTATTTGGACATGCAGTCCTGCACGTATGTCCGCTGCAGCAGACACCCTGCAAATGTGCTGATGCTTCCTGCTGTGTATACTGTAAAAGCAAGTTCTTCAGCTCGGAATCCTTACAGCAGATCCCATATGGATCTGCATGTTGATTTGGTGATTTTATGCCAGATGTTCTTCCTGGCACAACTCCACATTGCACGGAGAATGGTCTTGAACTGGGATATGTGGATAGATATCTAGAGACAATCTGATTTTGTCAAGATTCAAGACAAAAATTGTCCAAAAACACCTTTGTTGTGTTTCTCAACAGCCAAGAAGCCCAAATGGATGGAACATGGTGGGAATGTTGCCTGAATAGATTTCTAGAGGTGATTCGATTTTGGAGTCATTTGCTCAAAAGTCAAGGAAAACGTCCGCCAATACCTCTTTTGTGTTTCTCAACAACCTATAAGCTGAGATGGATCAAACTTGGAGGGAATATTACGTGTGTAGACATGTAGAGATGATTTGATTTTAGTCATTTGGTCAAAAGTCAAGGAAAACATTGTGTGAAAACACCTGTTTTTTTGTATATCTCAACAACCAATGAGGTGAAATGGATCAAAAATGGATCATTTTTCATTTCTACATCCAATTGATATTGTATATTTGTTGTTTATATTGTATATTTGTACTGTTATGTGTTTAAAATTGTTGTGTACTCTTGTCTATTTAAAATTCTATTTCTATTCTATTTTCTTTCCTCTCCTACTTGCTATTTTGCACTGAGCACATGGAACAAATGCAGTTTCCCCTGGGATTAATAAACTATTCTAATTCTGATAATTCTGATTCTGATGTGAAGGAAAAGATGGTCTTAAAAACACCCTTTTTTGTATATCTTAACAACATCCCTAGATGGATCAGATGTGGTGGGAATATTCGATGGATCAATATGGAGAGGTGATTTGATTTTGGAGTAGTTTGGTCAAAGGTTAAGGTCAATTAAGACATTGTCCAAAAATAATTTTTTTTTAATATCCCAACAACCAAGAAACCTAGATGGATGATGTAAAGCATATATTGATCAGTAAAATATTTGTGATTTATTGGTATGAATGACTTCATAATGAAGTCACACAGAAGTCATATGATGAAGTTATCCATAGTGAAAAAGCCCATGATGGGCAGATGTATATTTACTTGTACATTTATATTGTGGTGTGTAGAGCAGGTAGGGTATACATCAGCTCTCTGATGCCTTTCATTGTTGTTGAAGTGGGTGATTGGGTGCTTTCGTCAATTCCGTGCTGGTCCATGGCAGCGAGCAGGTTGTTGTTACTGTGGCTGTGGGTCAGGCAGTGACTGTGAGTCTTGTGATGGAGGAATACTGCGGATCAGCAGTGAACATTGCTGCTAATGTCTGACTGCAGGGCACGTTCTCCTTTTGTGTGCTCTGAACCAGCAGGATTAAAGCATCCATCTTGCTCTCCCTCTTCCCCTAATGGTATTAGGAAAAAGCATTGCTTTCTGTATTTTGTTAAGGAAAATCTGATACGGGGACCGGCTGATTCAATTAAGTAAAAAGCAGGGCGGGAGCGCTGTCCTAATAGCCTCTGAGCTGCACAGAGTGGGCCGTTTTAATCTGGGACTCTCCTGCCTTTACACCCCACCCAAAAAACATAAACGGCAATAAAAATTTACATTTATGAACTATGACAGTCACTAGAGCTTATAAAGTTGACTTAGGTTTAGTTGACTTTAACAGTCAAAGAAGGGACATGGTGGTCTAGTGGTTAAGTAGTGGGCTTGAGACCAAAGGATCCTTGGTTCAATCTTCTGCCAGATCAGACAATCACTAAGAGCCCTTGGGCAAGCTCCTTTAATCCCCAGTTGCTCTCGTTGTGCACTTGAGTGCCTTGGAGGGCAGCACCCTGACATCGGTGTGTATGGGTGAATGTGAGGCATCAATGTAAAGTGCTTTGAACTTGTGATTCAGATGGAAAAAGCACCATGTGATTGCAGTTCATTTGCTTTTTGGTCTGATTGATGACCTTTGAGCCTGATGGCTGAATATGAATCTTAACACCTTTGATGTGAGCTTTTATGGTGAACACTTTACTTTGATGATGAGTCTTGACCTTTGATCCTTATCCCTTGCCTTTGATCCTGATTGTTGTGCTTTGAAAGTGATTATTGGTCATGCCTGTTTGGTTTTGATCTTTCGCCTCTTGTCATGTTGCTGATATTTTTTTCCTGATCACTGATCGTTAATCATCACTGCTGACTTTTGGTCATGCCACGCAGACATTTGATCTTGATTCCTTCTGTTATGATTTATTATTGCTTTGATCCTGTAACCAGGACCAACAACATCAGGATCATGTTTGAGTGTTATCAGTGAAAGGTTGAGATTCACCCACTGATTCAGATCTACACCAAAATGTTCTTTAGCCCAAGCCCTACCTCTCCACTAGGTTTCATTGAGATTGGTTGAATAATTTCTGTTATCACAGTAACAAACAAACAGACAAACCAACCAGCACTTGCTGTTGACCACATAACAGGCTTGATGGAGGTAACACCAGACCATAAAGGGACCAGTTTGTGCCTGTGCGTAGTTTCAATGAGGAAAATAAGAAAAACTCAAACTAGACACAACCTGTCCTTAATTAGCTTCATCTGCCAAAAACAACTGACCTTGTTAACATTCCTGAGAGATGGCAGCGTGGAGACGTTTTTAGATTTTTAGATGTGTTATGCAGGATGGATGATTCCTGTATGACTGTTTTCAATGTCAAAATCACAAAGTACATTATTCATAAATCACAAGAACCAGAATTTATTTTGCATCTAACTTGCATCAGCAGTTTTTTAATCAGCTGAAAGAGGTAGTGCAGGCCAGTGAATGGAGAAATCAGTACCTAAAATACCTGTTGCTATTGTGGGCCTGGGTCTAGCATGACCTTGGTCACTTACTCATTTCTTTTGCAACTAGTACTTTTGCCAGTTGTAACATATTTGCATGTCTGGTTTGTATGTCACATTCTAAGCTGCTTTGTGTTTCCCTGTAGATAGCATATTTTCCAGAATGACACTCCAAATAAATTCATTTTTAACATTAAACCAATGGAGGTTGCATTGTCAGAGTAAAAGACAACTCTGCTTAACATCATCAGAAACAAAATTAATTTAATGTCAATGTTTTGTCGAAAAGGCCTTAACAATTGTCAGTATGACTTGTTGTAGTAGAGCAGGTGCCTCAGTGGGATAAGGCACTGGGCTACCAATATGTAAACCTTGGGCTGATTGCTGATTGGTGGTAAATGTGTACTGGCTATGGGGAAGAAACCTGCATCGTACTGGCACCCCATCCAAGACGAGTCATAGAAGAGTCTTTTCTGCTTCACACGACGGAATCCACGGATAGGCCCTGGCACCAATGAGCCTCAGGACAAATAAAGAACTTTACGTATTTTTTGGAGGATAAGTCACATTTTTTGGCTTGTTTGGTAGGTCCTTTTACTTATACTCTGGTGCAACTTATCTACTGAAAAATAATTATAACTGATTGTATAGGACTATCCCAGGAATCAAACAAAGTAAACTCCAATAATTAAAGAATAAATGACAATAATAGAAGGCACACTAAAACAATGCACAAAGATCCCAAATTAAAGAGCTGATAACACTCTGGTGTATTTTATAATCTGGTATGCCTTGTATATATACTCCAATGCAACTTATCCTCCAGAAAATATGGTATCAGTTCTTCTTGGAAGAAGTGACTTGTTGGAGGTGACTGCATTGTTTCTGGTTCTATTCATTGCATTGAGTTTAACAGCAATTCGGCTACACTTGTGCAACATGGAAGCATCTGAGTGAGTGGCCTACAAAAAATATTTGGCTTTTTTTGTCTTGCTAAGAAAGTTAAGTGATGATGAGCTTCAGCTTGAATATTAAAGTGATGTTGCGGTTACAGGCACAGCCGGTTACTTATACAGGGTTTGTTCTAAGCTAAAGTAACATGGGAGTTGTAGTTGTGTGATTCCACTTCATTGCATAAAGAAATATTTCTATCATCCTTGCTTCAGGCTATATGTCTGTCTCCTTGGTTATCATCATCTTTATCATCCTTGTCCACCCAGCTGTAAAGGATACCAGTGTTAGCTAAGCAGTAACTTGCGATGGCCTAGTGTCCTGTCCAGGGGGAATCATGGACTCTCATCTTCACACTACAGTCTCCAAGAGCAAGTATCGGCCCAAAAAGCCTCAGGGTCTATGTACGACTTACTCTACTTTACTACTCTCTGCTCGATAAGCAAGCAAGAATTATTTCTTTTATAAATGGAATTGTTGCAAAAAAAAATTGTGCACAGGCTTGTTCAAATGTTACAAATGTTTTCAAATAGGATTAATTTTAGGAGGCTTCATAATTCATAATTTTCTTATAAAAATGCATAAAGCCACCTTCACATGTGTACCTGAACAAATCAAAACTCCCAGCTGCAGGAATGTTCTCAGCTCATTCACACGTGCACCCAAATGCAGGACGACAGGCACAACAACCGCATTCAGACATCAGTCTGAAAATCACACCGGCTGTGTTCGCGTCATCGCACTGCTGTGCATTCTGTCACAGATTGGTTTGTTCTGTCTCTCTTTCATGACACCTTTTGCTTTTTTATCATTTGGACATTTGCAGCTTTGATTAATAAACAAATCACCTCTTTTTTAATTTGTTTGTTTATGGATTAAGTTGCATTCAGAGTTAAATTGTTGTTTAATTTTAGTCATTTTTTCATTCTTTTTTTATTTTTTAATAGAAGTGTATTGATGTTAAGAAACTTATGTTTCTACCTACCACCTACTAAACCTAACCTGTAATCAACTTTTTCATTTTATCTTGTTTTCATGTCAAAGCAAGATGGAGTTGAGATGAGATTAAATATGGATGGTATGTTTTAATACTACCTGGTGCCAATGCACCTCTGGAAATAATCTAAAAATCACAATTGAAAAGTTTCTTCAATAAGTTTAGCCCACCTTTCAGGTGTTGAACATGAACACAAAATGTGAATAAAGATTGATGGAAGACTTGGTCAAATATGAGATCAACACTTGTCATAGTGGGACGATAGTTGGAAAGTTGAAAATGAGGCAAGGTTCTCACTCACCAGAGGGACAACGCTGGTCGATATCTCTCTCGCTTTCTCAAATTTGAAAAATAAATAGTCAGTTATCCTGTTCTTGATATCATCAATGCAATGGATGATTTGCCAACATTCTGGGGCTTCAGTGAGATGTACAACTTAGTATCATCTGCATAGCAGCATTGTGACATGTCTTCAAGATCAAGATATATCCAAGGGGAAGCAAAGATAACACAAACAAAACGGGTCCAAGTACAGAACCTTGGGGTATACCCGTTCTGATCGGTAGAAGAGGACAAACTTAGCAACAACCACTGAAAAATAGTGTAATGTTAAATGGTCTCAATGCCAATTACCTGCCGAGTGATTTGACAGTTTCCATGAAGTGTCAGATCTGCACACGTATAACTGGTGGATAGTTTTTAGAAACTTTATTTGACACAAACTAAATCATGGAAACATACTCTGCAGCATTCAAAAAGTTGATTGCTGAAGGTTGGTTGCTTTTAAATATGTTGCTGGATCACAATTTTTTTTTTTTTTTTTTTAAATAACAGCTCACATTTTTGTGCCATGTGGTACATCTTTTTAGGTGGATTATAAATAGTAAACAAGCTGCACATACAATCCCAAATCAGAAAAAGTTGGGACACTATTGGAAATGCAAATAAAAAAGGGGGAAAAATTCAGTGACTCTTATATATACTTTGATTTGTATTTCATTGCAGACAACATGAATCCCAGATATTCTGTGTTTTGTGTGGTCAAGGTCTTTTCATTTCTTAATATACATCCATTTCTGCATTTACGGCCTGCAACACATTCCACAAAAGTTATGATGCTAAAGCATTTACCACTTTGTAATGTTGCCATTCCTTCTCACAACACTTAAAAAGATACAAGCAATGAAGTGTGCCACATGTTATTTTGTCCCATTCTTCCTGCAAAAATGTCTTACGTTGTGCACCAGTACTTGGTCTTTATTGCTGCATTTTTGTTCATTTCAAAATTCTTCACACTCCCTCTATTGGGGACAGGTCAGTGCTGCAGGCAGGCCAGTTCAGGATCTGTAGTGTCTTGTGTGTAGTGTTTGGTATTGTATTGTTGAAAAAGTGAAGGATACATTACCTTTTCCAAGGGCACTGACTCAACCGCATACCATGATAGCCCCTGGTTTTTAGAGTACATGACACCCATTTCTTCATGGGGGGAAAAAAGATTGGGAATCATGATTTTTTTGCACAGTCAAGTTTGAAGTGACATTTATGAATGTAACTTCATATTACAGTCAGTTTCCCAAAGTAGTCCCTTGTCCATGTGGTTATATCGGCTATTGATGAGTAATGGTTCCGGGCGCAGTGGCGTCTGAGGGATCAGAGATCACGGCTGTTCAGCTTAGGCTTTCCCTTCACACACTGAAATTCCTCAAAATTCCTTGATATTATGATAGTATGCACTATAGAGGGAGAAATATGCAAATTCCTTCTAATTTTCCATTGAGGAACATTGTTTTGAAACATTTCAAAACATTCTCCATTCTCCTCAATTGCGTCTTTCATTTGCTGTGTCGTGTTCTGTTTTTGTAAAACTTTGCAAAATCTTGTAACTGTTAGAATGGCCTAAGCAGCGGGTCACCCCTTTGAGTCTGGTCTGCTTGAGGTTTCTTCCTCAGTATCATCAGAGGGAGTTTATCCTTACCACTGTCGCCTGTGTTCTTGCTCTAGGGGTTGGTAAGGTTAGACCTTACTTGTGTGAAGCGCCTTGAGGCAGCTTAAATTTTCTCACACATTTGTTGACAAACTGGAGATCCTCTCCTCATCTTTGATCCTCAGGGACTTAAGACCTTCTCACACAGAAGGTGTGTATGTGGTCTATTAATAATTATGATTGGCCTGCTATACTTGCCGGCACTCGCCGCCAATACTTGCGACTGCCAACATGTGCGCTTCGGGTGAATGCTGTGCATGTGCGTTATGTGCGTGGGGCGCTGTGGCGTTTAACCTAGTGCATCACCTGCTGCTTTCTGGCCAGTGCTTTATCCACTTTGTCCTTTTTCCCCATGTTGTCATGGACTTGGACTTTCTGAACAACCTGTTGCTTTCCATCCTGTCACACAGATGGCATGTGTGTGGTATGTGCACGGCGCGTAAGGGTCCACCGCACAATAATGGAAGTTGCGTGGAGAGTGTTTTGAGCATAACCAAGACACACACCCTGATGAGTGCCGGTAACCATGTGGCATTGTGTGACTGGTTTGTGACGAATAGTAGTGAGTTGGGTGGCGAGTGCTGCATGCACATTTAAAAGGCACAAGCACACCGTCTGTCCGTGAGTGGCTTCAGCCTTTTTTGTGTGTGTGGACATGCTTACTGATATTGCGCTTGTACATTCTGAGGGAGCAATAAAAATATTGTTTTCACACAGAAGAAAGTGGTGATAACACTTCATAATGTCACTGTCTGCTGACTGAAAATGATTTGGGGGTCTTCTCCTGAACACTGTGCATTGTTGCTTTGCAGCCCCCAGCAGTTCTCAGGCTTGTAAAACTCCTGACCTTTGCTTCTTAATGTTCACAGTGTCCATCACAGTCGTCTTTTCATTTGCCTCCTTTAAGGCTACTGCATGGGCAGTTGGTGTTGTGTTGAACCGTGAGCTAAAAGCCATGTCTTAAATGAGATGGATTGGGTTTTGTCCAGAGAGGGGGGTTCACCTGACGTCTGCAGCTCTGTTGCACTCAGGCGCCTTCAAATAGTTTTCTAATCCTTAACACTGGAGCTTTTTACTAGACAGTGGCCATAAAATCCAAATCAGGTGTTTTTGTTTTTTTTCTTCCTTCGTACAGCAGTCAGCCTATCACGCTGTCATTGGGTGTCTCCACTCCACCAGATCCCAGTTCTCTCTGGAGCCATTGGGTTTCCATTACCACAAATCCACTGCACTCATTTAAAATTAATGGCTGAGGACCTTGTCTGACTCCAGAGATAAGCCATGCCAAGTGTTTTTAGCCTCTGCTGTCCTCAGCGAGTCAGATTTAGGATGACGTGTTTGTGAAATTCTAAACCGTGCTTCTTGTCCCGCAAAGACGGTGCAGATGCTCCTGACCCCCATCCACATGTTGCTTTTTGTCACTTCTCAAGATGCTCTTTTCATCTTTAACACAAACAGACCTAAAGTTGTGTCTGTTAGTATTTGGACAAAGAAATTTTGCCTCTCTACACAATCACAATGGAGGTGAAACGATCAAAACATGCTTGTAGTGCAGACTGTTGTGTTTCATTGAAGGGGTTTAAGAAAAATATTGCACAGTTATTCCAATCACAACACGGAAACCTATAATAAGTGATGTCCAAATGAGGCCCCGTGAAGCCTTTGGAGTTTTTCCTGAGCCCCCTAGATGGCAGTGATACAAAAATGGTTCAAAGCACAATGCACTTTAGTTTCCGTGGAACCCTTTTCTTAACAGACACTGCCATCTAGTGGGCTCAGAAAAAAACACCAAGTGCTTCATGAGGCCTCAAATGGCCATCACTACCCATAACTCCATGAGAGACGTCATGGCTGTCTTGGTGGCTTCCCTCACTAGCCACATCTTTTTTTTTTTTTGTACAGTCACTCAGTTGTTGAGAACTGCCTTCTCCAGACAGATTTCCCCCTACAGCATCATGCTGTTTGTATTTCTTAATGATTGATATTCATGAAGTCAAAGACATACTTCATGGGTTGGATTATTCATGTGTCCATCTCCTGACTTGTCTCAAGGAAATGGGCTGTAAAAGTGATAATTTTACTTCACAATAATATGTATATGGGAATGTGTATACCAACAGCTGTAATTCATCAATGGTATTTTTAAGTCCCTTGAATAAAAGCTGAAAATCTACACTTGGCCTGCATAATTAACCAACCAATTAATTTCGTTGTCATTGCCATATATGCATTCACGATGAACACATCGCAAATGACTGCCTAAAGTGTGATGAATATGCAAAATCATTTTATTTCTGCGCACCACGACATGATGTCACTTGAGAGGTATGATTTCACCCAGAAGTGCTCAAGCTTAATGTTTCTACCATGAGCAAATTGGAAAGCCTGAAGAAGGAGTTCAACATTTGTTTTTTGGAGAAACTGTAATATGTCGGGGGGAAATGGAAAAGCCAGAGATTACATTGGGTGATTTTAGAATGCAGACAGTGATTACTTATACTATTCATGATTTTTTTTTTTTTTTTTTAAATGGGGACTGAAGCTGAGCTGCAAGAAGAGGTATCTGCTCCCCCAAACTTTCTCAGCAAAGCAGCCAAATGGCACCAGAGTTAGTGTCCAAAATTGTATCAAATTATGACAAGATTTTCTGACTTTAGACAAATGACAACTGCTCAATCAGCAAAAACTGAGTCAATTTGACGAGTGAGAAAGACGGCAGCTAGGAAAAACGAGTAAATTTTCAAACAGAACACACTGATATTACCTAGATTAGCATTCTTCCTCTTCTTTGGGCTGCTTCCGTTACGGGTTGCCGCAGTAGAGCATCCATTTCCATCTCACCCTGTCCTCTGTGTCTTCCTCTGTCACACCAACCACCTGCATGTCCTCCCTCAGCACATCCATAAACCTCCTCTTTGGAGCCCACCATACCTGGTGGCTCCATCCTCAACATCCTTCTTCCTATGTACCCTGGGTCCCTTCTCTGCACATGTCCAAACCATCTCAGTCTCACCTCTGTGACTTTGTCTCCAAACTGTCCTGCCTGTGCTGGCCCTCTAAATTCATTCCTGATCCTGTCCATCCTCGTCACCTCCAAAGAAAATTGCAGTGTCTTCAGCTCTGCCACCTCCAGCTCTGCCTCCTGTCTTTTTCTTAGCATCACCGTCTCTAAGGCATACAACATAGCTGGTCTCACTATCGTCTTGTAAAGTTTCCCATACACTCTTGCAGATATCCTTCTATCACAAATCACTCCTGTCACCTTTCTCCACCCACTCCACCCTGCCTGCATTCTCATCTTTACCTCTCTACCACATTCTCCGTTACTTTGCAAAGTTGATCTGAAGTATTTAGGCTCAGTCACCTTCTCCACCTCTAACCCTTGTAACCGCACTATTCCACTGGGCTCCCTCTTATTCACACATGTGTACTCAGTCTTGCTCCTACTGACTTTCATTCCCCTTCTCTCCAGAGTGTATCTCCACCCCTTCAGGCCAGTCTCAACCTGCTCTCTACTCTCACTACAGATCACATTGTTATTTCCAAACATCACAGTCCATGGAAACTATGATGACTCCATGATCTCGTCCATCAACTTGTCCATCACCTTGCAAACAAGAAAAGGCTCAGGGTCAATCCTTGATGTAATCCCACCTTCACCTTGAATGCATCTGTCATTCTCAATGCACATCTCACTGCTGTCACACTATCCTTGTACATGTCCTGCACTACACTCACATACTTCTGTGCCACTCAAGACTTCCACATAAAATGCTACAACTCTTCTCTTGGCACCCTGTGATAAGCTTTCTTTAAATCCACAAACACACAGTGTAACTCCTTCTTGCCTTCTCTATACTTCTCCATCAGTACTCTCAGAGCAAACACAGTATCTGTAGTGCTTTTCCTCGGCATGAAGCCATATTGCTGCTCACAGATCTAAGTTTGGCTTCTACTGCTCTTTCCCATGACTTCATGCTGTACCTGATCAACTTAATATCACGTTTCTCATACATTACGTATGTGATTGACACATACTTGACATTTACATTTTCAAATGGTTCGCATTGTTCAGCAAGGTCCGCCAGGATTTTAATCACTGCCACTATGAAAATGCATGCAATAAGCAAGCATATATCCATCCATCCATTTTCTACACCCATCCATCCATCCATCCATCCATTTCCTTCCACTTATCCGGAGTCGGGTTGCAGGGGCAGCAGCCTGAGCAGGTCCGCCCAGACTTCCCGATCCGCACACACCTCCTCCAGCCTTCCATGGGGGATCCCGAGGCGTTCCCAGGCCAGCCGAGAGACATAATCTCTCCGGACATGCCCGGAACACCTCTCCAGGGAGGCATCCAGGGGGCATCCGAAAAAGATGCCCGAGCCACCTCAACTGACTCCTTTCGACGTGGAGGAGCAGCGACTCTACTCCGCGCTCCTCCCGCGTTACCGAGCTCCT
>CABFOU010139415.1:0-10891 GCA_900660325.1 Opsanus beta
ATAACGATATATGAAAAATTGTGGGCTCCAGGCTGTTCACAAACAAACAAAAACAGACAAACAAACAAGGGCGAAAACATAACCTCCTCCAACTTCGTTGTCGGCGGTAATTACAGTGTATTGTATACTTATATCAGGACAGGAATTATAAAATAATTTGAGTGTATTGTCTCACACGTTAATACAGATCACTTCTACACAATTAGACACAAAAATGGCCCATTTATCTGTACATTACTTACCGGTCTGTCGTCGTTTGACTGACTGCACGGTCCTTTCATGTTCTCCATCTCCGCCCTCTTCCTCGCCATCCCTGCTGCGCTTCCTCTTCTGACCTTGAAGCAGAGTCTCTAGCCTGGGTATAACAACCGACAGAATGGATTTGGGGGCCATCTGCGCATTGCCTTCTTCATCCTCCCCCTCACCCACATGTTGGTGAGTTGCATCTGCTTCTTCATCGCTGGCCCTCGGAAGCTTTTGGGGACTGGTGGTGTTCTTTGATTTGCGGAATAGCACGGCAGTCCGGCGGCTAACAGTGCCCGTGGGCTCAGCGAGTGTTGATGTGGCCACCACACTCACGTCGCCATCCAACAAGGAACTCTGAAAGGTGTCATGAGTGTAGCCGTTGAGGCGTGGCGTTGAGACGAGCAGGTCTGGCATTTCGTTGTCCAGTTTGGCATGTTTGCTGCCAGTTTTGTCATCACAATCTAGAGCTGCGTCAATTGGTTTGAGGGTGGGGGGCTCAGGGTCGGCGTCTGAATGGTTGAGAGGGGGTATGGAGTTTGAAGGCTCCAATTTAGGAGGAAGTGACTTGTCTCCTATAGGGGGAATAGAAGAAGATTCAACATTCATGCCCAATATATCAACTAAGAAAACCACAAACGATTCATTTTATGTTCATACAAAATGGATTAGCTGTTTTCAAAGGTTATAGGTTTCAAATCTATGCATAACTGTATCACTAAAAGAATTCCTTGAAGCTCTGGTGCAACTAAAACAGAGGCAAATTTCTGCCTCAAAGAACTGTTCCATCCAAGGACTGTGCTAGAACTTTTTCTAATTGCTCAATAGTCATAATTCTCAAATCTGCTGTCATCAGTGTGAATAGCCATAATGTAGCCTATTATGGAAAAAAATTAGACTGATGGAACACTTGTTACAGGAACAATAAATACTGAAAAAGGGGATTGTGATGCAATATTCTTCTAAAAATGGTCTGTGCGTGTTTAAATTATTTACATATCCCAAAGAGGTTTCCCAATTTCAGGCTAACCGCCGCCAACTTACAGCACTCCCCTCACAGAAAACATAAATTAATCTAATTGTAAACATTCCTTTTATTGTAAACCACTGGGTCTTATACGATCATCTGTTTAATCATAGAAGTAATCAACGTAACATTCAAGCCTGAAAATAATCAACTGTTGCAATTTGACTATTTGTTATTCTGTGGTTTGTAGTTGAAGCATCATTGGATCCAAGGAGCCTCTAATTTTGACTTTTTTCCCCCCATTCTTTTATAAATAAACTGACAGCAAAATTACAATTCTTTCAGTTTCCTCAAGCAAACTATAATGCATTCTATTCTTCCCTAAGTGTGACTTGGTGAGTCAACCCTGAATTTAAGCTGGAGGAAGTCTCTGCAGTGACAGAGCATTACAATGTTGCTCCAAAACTTTAGCACTGTTGGTCGGGTAATTTTGGTTCTGAGCCCCAGGTAAGCATCTTGGATCCATTGAAGGATTAGTTCCAGGAGGGCAGACTTTAATGGTTGCAGTATTCACTGACGAGACTTTTTTCCCCTCTGTTACTGGACCACCACTGTCACATTCACTTAATCCTCAAGGTGTTACTACATGGCGCCAAACCTCCATGTCTGTGACTGCGGATAGAGTTCAGAAAAGGCTTTGTGTCCTCTTGAACAATTTTCAGTTTAGCCGACCATTATACTGACACCGTGCCAGTTATCTGAGTGTCGTAACCCAGTCACCTAGAACTTAAAACTACAGTCTCCCACGTACATTCCACCTGCAGTGACACTTTTTCCCCCCAGTGTTTCTTGGAACAAATCTGTGTCTGACTTCTTCAGTAACAGTTTCTCTGACAAGTCTATTTCCCAAACATGCCTGCCACTAGCCCTAAACTCCCCAATACATACCCTCATTATCTGGAAAATGCCCATTGGGCTTCAGCCTGTCTTCTTGAGGTTCATCAAGTTCTGGCTGACAAGTTGCTGATGAAGCTAATGTTGATGTAGAAGGTGTAGAAGAAGAAGAGTGGTTGTGTGACGGCAGGACTCTCTTTAAACTTATTTCGTTGCGAACATCGTTGATAGTCTTTTTGAGGAGCTTGAGTCGCTTGCTGCGGGAGGGGCTCGACTTCATGGCACAGGTTAAGTCAAACTTCTCCAGCAGCTGTTGCAATTGCTTGTCCAGAGGCATGCGCTCCCGATTGGCTGGCGCAAGCAAGCGGTCCACTGAGAAGAGAAGAAACGCAATGAGGAGTAGGCGAAAGTTGGTTGTTCTGTGTCAAATAAAGAAACTCTCACATCTGACCGAGTTTGGTGGTGTTTGGTGCCATACTGAAATATTACAACTTTGTGCTCTTTAGTTGATTGCCCTGAACAACTCTCACATGGCCATGGTCAGTGCAGAGTCCTCCCAAGCAGGCACACTGATCGGCACAAGTCGGAAAAAATTCTATTTATTTTCAGCGCCAAATCACAACACAAGCCATATCATGATGGTACCATCATGATATGGCTTTACAGTGTTTTTTGGTTTGTAAGTACTTTCAAAATCCCAACCACCTCGGCCCAACCTCCACTTAAATCAGCCTGATGCAACGTGTCGTAACTACGAATTCGTACTCAACTCAGGGCAAGTCTTTCCATACTGCACATGAGCAATGGGCGCCACATTGCACTGAACCTACAATTCAGCGCCAGTAAAGCCGAGAATCCGACCAAGCACCCGAAAATTCACGGGAACACCTTTAACTGATCTATTGCGACTAGTGCCAAGACACTCGGGAAAACTCGTCTCCAAATTTGGCCAGCTGTGAGAGCTGCTTAAAGTGATCACGAGGAGGTTAGTTTCATGGAAGTGTGTCTGCAGTGCTCACCGTCCTCCCACGAAAAGGCTGGCGGTGCTTTGATTTCAGGAGCCTCAGCCAGATGCATGGCGCTCTCTGTGTCAAAGCCAATTCTCTCCACATCCCGCCGGGCCTTTCTGAGCAAGACGCCGCCCTGATCTCTGAGACGAACGGCAGCCCTGTAGAAGTAGGTGTTCTTCGAATTGTATTTCATGCAGTTGTCAATGATGAGGTTGAAATCATCCTCAAACTGATCAAAGCTGGTGTAGCCCTGAGCATCAAGCCGCTGACGCATGGTGGAGAAGTCCATTGGGTGCTTGATGTGTTCAAGGTAGTCGGGGACCTATAGGAATCGCGACTAGTTAGCATCACTAACTGGATTCAGTGCAAAAATTGCTCTGACTGTGTCCTCATAAAAATTTTATCAGATTACAAAAGTTTTAAAATGTCTAAAATGTAATACTTTACGTGCTTAGATTTTGGTCTCGAATAAAACAGTTTATACATAGATTTTGAAGAAAAGCCACCCATTGGAATTAATATGGAATCTTCCAAAAGAAAAATGATACAAGAAAAATTTTTTTATCAGGTTCACCTCATTCACATCAACCGGTTGGGTGAAGACCCGAGCCTGGTCTTTCGCCTGGAGCTGGTCCAACAGGACTCGGAGAAGAATACTAAACGGAGTCAACTGCATTTCCAGAAAGGTTTCCTGCAGCTTCAGCTGCAACAAAACACAAAGAAAACCATCAGAAGCTCGGATTGTTCTGTACATTTAGGACTAGTGGCTGTCACCGTGCAACATTTCCTCCACCAATGTTAAAAAAAAAAACATGCTAACAAACCCAGACTGTCCATGTATCTGGTGGCTCCATCACTCCTACCTCTTCTCTCTTGAGCTTCTCCCGCTTCCGAATTAGCTCCAGCAGCAGACGTGCTCTCTCCAAATCATGACGTAGACGGTGCCATTCCTTCAACTGGTCTTTCAGTGCCCTGCTCTCACCGTCACTCTTCCTCTGGAAATCACGATTTAAGCAGAAACAGGAAACAAAAAACAGCGTCCACCTTGGATTAGTAGCAGATTTCTCAATGCAGCAAGGACTTCTATTATTTTACATGCATTCAAGCAGTATTAAACAGCAAGGTTACTGTAGAAGACACACCAGTGAACACATCAATAATAAATCCAAGGGCAAAAGCCTAAAAGGAAAAACATTAAAAAAAAAAACAAGCATGCAAAGTTTTGAAAACAAAACATTAAGCTTATCTAGTTCTGGAGAAAGTAAGCTTTCTGACAGTATCCATGTATTGCCACGATGTTCAGAAATAGTAATTACAAAATTCTACAAGCCAAAAGAGGTGATGTGCAAATGAAATGTCAATTATATATACTTAGATTTGATATTTAATGACAGCGCCACCAGTCTTTGCATCTAGCCATTAGAATGCAAGTATTTCTCCTTCTGCACAAAGAACTTCTTTGTATGCAGCCAATTAAAGTCTTTCATTTTAAAGTATATTTTCATTCATTAATAATGTCAGCATTGTGTCACTGGGCAACAGTGTGACTGCCTCACAAGACGGCAGCCTGCAACACACTACAGAAAAACACCCCCAGATATCAAATTTAAAAAAAAAAACAAAAAAAACCTGAGCTTTCTAGCTGTCTCCTTATCAACACGCATGATTGTATCTCGTAGTGCACCTTCACTTGCCAAACAAGGAACTAAATGAATGATATTAGTGGTGCACTTTCCCGCTGGGTGAACGCGACCTAGCTGCCGCACTGGTTAGCAGGCTCACTAATTAGGTTCTTGGCTTTGGCATTTTGAAGACCTTAAAAACATACATGCAAATGTCAAGATCCAAATTAGATGCTAAATTATGTGGCGCTTTGTCTGCAACACAATGCCTTCCGTCCCCAGTTTGTATTTACAAGTGCAGTTTTGTGAACAAGTTGCCAAAAAAAAAACAAAAAAAAAAAAGATTTCCATACTTTTACTTTTCGCACATTTAAAATTCAGTGATTTCAGTTATTTTAAATGCATTTATGTATATTGTAACAGCAAAGGGACCACTGTTAAAATTTCAACTGGACTGAACCTTGCACTTTACCCAACCCTGTTCGCAATAAGTGTTACTGCAGGAAAAGAAAAGGGAAAGACAGGCTTGTGTGCATCTCCTGTGTGATAACAAACCGGTTGTGCGTTGTTCTGGGCCTGCATGCTTGTCTGAAGGCGTCTGATCAGAGGAAGCCCGTTCCTGGATCGCCTCTTTAATGTCCAGTAGCTGAGGGCGAGCTCAACAAATGCCTTCTTCTTCTGCACGGACACCTGATTCAGAATAGTTTGTAACCTGCGGGAGGGAAAGAGTCATACAGCACACCGAGACGATAATAACCGCTTCATAAATTTGCCAGACAAGACATACTATGACCTTCAATTATTAACCTAAAATTATTCTTACAACGTAACAGCAGGTACTTTAAAAGTACTCAATCATTTCGCACTATGTGTATTTTCTACCACCGTCGGTTCATGAAGGAAGAATGAAAGAACCAAAGTGATCACATGTGCATATTTCAAACAATGGACTGGCTTGTACCTCAAATGTCAAAGGAACTGAATGCGCCACTTATCAGTGATCAAATATTTTGCTGCAACATCATGCTAGTATACCTGTGCGTGGGGAAATTATGCACACAGGGCGGCGTCTCGGCTTCACTATCCGGTTCAAGCTCAGCCTTCTTGCTCTTCTTCTTCTGCAATTTCGCTCGAGACTTTCCTTTGCCGGGTCCCTTCCCCTTGGCGGCCTTCTTAAATAGTCCGTTTTTGTGTTTGGCGTCGTCATAGATTGTCAGAGCTCTCCTTACGCAGCCGTTCGGTGTGTGAGAGCCACAATATGCCGTCTTCTTTACACAGTAGGTAGGCTCTCCTGTTCCCGTTATGTCTTTGATTGGCTCCATCTTCATAAAGAGTCCAGCCTTTTGGGCACAGCTGACATGGAAGGCAGTGTAACAGTTGGCCTTGTGGCACTGAATGCAGGCGCCAACACCCTTCTCCTTGCACAGGTAGCAGGTGAGCTTCCAGCGGGCTGGAGGAATGTGGCTGATCCCGTCAATGGGTTCGATGAAGGTGACGCTGGAGAAGCCCACCTCTGGAACCCAGAGGGCGCAAACCACGTGTCCCCAGCGGTCGTCGTCCGTCTTCTTCACCGCTCCGCCCTTGTTGGGACAGAGGATGCATTCCGCGGGCTGGGTGGGCGACTGAAGGCAATGTCTGCACAACCACTGGCCCTCGGGGATGTAGGGCACGCCGTAACATTCCTGGTGCACGGCCAAGTTGCACAGGTCGCAGAACAGGATGGCGTTGCTGTTGTGACACTCGTCGTCCATGCAGACGCAGCACACGGCGTCTTCGTCGATGAGCGCTTGCTTTTCGCTGCATTTATCCAAGCTCTCCAGAAACAGCTCCTTCTCAAAGCGGTCAATCAGGAACTCGAAGACATTGTGAGAGACCTGACTGACCCCTTCGCTCCTCCGCTTCTCATTGACCAGGTCCAGCCAGGCGTAATCTTCCTCATCCATGTCGTACTCCGTTTCCTCATCCAGCTCCTCCTCAGTCTTCTCAATATATTTATAATAGGCAGCTGGGCGCTTTGGAACTGCGGGAAGGTTATATTCCGCCGTGCGGAATTTAGGCTCTGGAAGCTTTGGAGCAGCACTAGCACTCGTATGATGTCCACCTCCTTCGCCACGACTGGCGACGCCCAGTGCCGCGTTTCTCTTCTCCTGGTTGTTTTTTAGCCTGACTGACCTCAGGAGGACCTGCTGCTGCGGCTTTTCTGCATTCTCCTTGTTGCTGGTGCACTCCATCATCTCCTGCACCACAGGGTCATCATCCGAGATCACATCCAACTTGTCATATATGCTGAGCCGATGGATTCGACCATCCATCTCGAACTCCACTAAGCGCTGGGCCTGAGCGTAAGTCAGGATCTGCTTGTTGGGGGAAGGCTTGATGGGAGACGTGGACCGCTGCGACATTGTGGCCCGGTGGTGCCGAGCTTTCTTCTTCATCTTGACGCTCCGTGTTGCTGCGGAGGCACAGAACAGATAAGAACCTCATCTCTGAAACTCATAATACCGATATACCAGCCAGGTCTAGCCCAGACATCACTACACAGGCATGAAGCATTTTACTGTCTGACTGCATTATAGGTAACGCCAACCACAGTAGGGTGTCCAAATATGTCGCAGCTAACATGTCACATCAACGTAACCATGTCCAGCATATAGCAAGCAGGCTCCACGTCCAGAAATCCCTGGATGACTTTCATCACTCAAACACAGACTTCTGTGACATGTCAAAAGAAGTCCAAACCGATTGGAGTGACACCGAAATTGTGGTTGTAGCAGTAGTTTCGACATGCACAATCGTATTAGCTTTGAGGATGTTTACATGAATCCCTCAAATATAACTAGCTGTAAAAGGTCAATAAAAGCATTGTGCATAATGTATGACTCCTTTAATCAAACTCACACAGGCTAATTGGTAAAATCGGTTACTTTCTACTTTACATATGACTTTAATCCTCTGAACCCCATAACCAGGACGCACGTTTTCTTTAAGAATAAAGGGGGAGGGGAGAAAATCACCAGAACGACACTTGTCATAGCCAGAAAGTGTAAAACAGAAGTTATCCAAAAAATTAATAAATAAGAATAAAAATTTAAATTCCCAACATCTTTGAAATCTGCTTCTGTCACAACAAGTATCAGGTCACAATAGTGACATTTCATCAAAAGCCTTTTATTCTACGTCTCATTTAAAAATTCAACAAGTTTGGCGTAAGAGTACAAACATGGGTTCATGGGTGAACTTTGTTAAAGATAGCTCAAAAGTGAGTTCACTTTAGTTACTTATGCATAAGAGCTCATCTAAATATGATAAAGTAACTTATTTTTGAAGAAAAAAAAATTAAAACGTATCTCTAGCATCCAACTTTCATACACAGAGTTTACCTGGCGTGTACACGGAGTTGTCTGTAGTTACATCGAGTTTATGTCTGTGGCGTCTACGCAGAGTAATATGCTTAAACTGGTGCCAAACTGGTAGTTTTATGCCGCACAAAAGACATTTTGAACTCTCTCTGCTTCTAGCCATGGCTGTGTTGTTTCGACGGAAGACGACGTTCACCTGGGAACGTCCTGAAGATCCAGGTCACTCCCAACCATACCAACCGGCTAAAAGGGGGCAAACAACAGCCATCACGACTGTATGCCGACACAGTGTGCACATCCTCAAGAATAATCAGTTTCTAAGTGTGTGAACTTGGTTACAAGATGCTATGTAGGCAGGTGTACACAGAACAAGCTATATCAGCTTCATCTGGCATTTTATTTAATTCGGAGTGAGGCTACAGAGCCGGAAAGGTGGACGGGAATAAAGTACAGCGCCCACCTTCCTACCACTACATACATTTTAGAGAAAGTAATTTGCAAAAACGCTGCTTGTTAGGATGCTAAAACGTGGGTTTACAGCCTCATTCTGGAACCAGAAGCACACAGCATCTTTCCAAAAATGGCGATCAGTTTTGGGGGCGCAGAATCTTGCTGGTTTGTCTAATTTCACATCCTCAGAGCATTCCATGGTAGATGATCAATGTAACTGTATGCATATGCTATAAAAAAAAACTTCAAGATATCCTCAAAAATAATCCAACTACTGTATCTCTCCTGTTGTATGGATGCCATGACCCCTGTGAGAATATTACAGATGAATCCTCAGTGCCTTGCCTCCATGACATTTTGCCTAATATAGAACGGCGTAGTATTATTAAACTAACCCAAAATACTTTCAACAATTAGCCACTATAATGCAATTTATATTAGGGGTGAAATGGCACAGAAGTGGTGTCTAGCTTCCTGTTTAATCCCCAATAGTAAATTGGGACGCGTTTTGAAGCATCGTACTAACTTCTTGATCCATCTTTGTCCATCTTGAACAAACTCGGCATAAGTAGTAGTTACGGCCATCATCGACACCAGATTTAAAATCGGGATCAAATTTTTGAACCGTTTAAAAAATTCGATCCCGATTCTCTAATCGTTGATAGTACGCGGTAACGTCCAGGTATTCGTAGTCTTAAGAGCTTCAATCCTCTACGAACCTCATTAAACGGGGTATTCGTCGTGACTACAGCTTGAAACTTGTTTGATCGTGCTCCATCGGGGTAAAAAATTTGAAGGCGAAGCAGCCCTGACGAATGCTTGTTGCAGTTTTTGTTCAAAGTTGAACAGCTCGATCATGTGCGGCTGAGGGTGCAAGGGTAGAGGAGGTGAGTGTGCAGGTGCTAGTATAGGGAATGAAGCCGCTTCAACCAATTTTAACACTTTCTTGGATCGTGGGCATTCGTAGTAGAATGGCGCCCTGTGGAACAGCCCTGTTACAGACATCGTCATTTTCACGGATACCTCCATTTTGGATTTGGCGCGGTGCATGCTGGGATTGTTGGGGGACAAACAAAACTAGTCAGGACTTACTGACGAGATCACACCCGAGGATCACAACTTCCACAACACGTTCATGCGCACGGGACGCTTTGTTTGTCCCCCAACAATCCCAGCGTGCACCGCGCCAAATACAAAACGGAGGTATCCGTGAAACGGCTTATGTTACGAAGCAGAAGTGACGTACCCCTCTCAGAGGTGCAGGACTTGCAGGTGCAGTGAAAAAATGAGCCAAAGTGACAAGAACAAAAAATAAAAGCCCAGAAATTGCTTGAGGTTCAGAGGATTAACATCTTATGGAGGCAGCAGAAGTTTAGGGACAACTTTAAGTTAACATTTCTGCCTCGATCGTTGTACTTTAAACTGTAATGTAGTTTTATCAATGACCTGAGGCGCTGAAACACTGGGAGGCGTTCACAAGGCGCAGTATGGACTGCGCAGCAGTTTACACTTTTACACGTTAGTTTGCAGAAATGCATTTTCTGCAACGACTGGAAGTTGCTAAAAAAAAAAAACGCTAGCTCGTCCGGTAGTTAGTAACGGCAGCTAGCCAGCGCTAAATGGCGTCAAACAAAAACAGGAATTCTTTAAAGCTGCAAGAATTAATTTAGAACGTTTCGACGAAGTGTTGCGCTGTACTTCTTTTCGTAGTCTGCGCTTAAGAGGCATCAAATAAAACCAAAGTACCTACCTCGCCTTCACGAGCAGCGCTGCTAGCCGAGGAAGACGCTAGTAGCTAGTCGGCAGCTTTCAAAGCGACACGGCCTCTGCCCGCTAAACGTAGCGCTAATTCCGCACAAAAATTCTCTCATCCAGATACAAATGAGTCTGTTTCAAACTGCAGAGAAGGACAACACTTTAAGGCCCGTGGAGTTTCCGTATCACATTGTACAGTGGACATACGAGTATCTGCTTAATGGGACTTATTTACGAGCTAGTCGGGGGCTAGCTGAAGAGCCAGAGCAGCATCCCCCAACACAACAATGCGTTTTTCAGCAGACAGACAACTCCCACCCGTTACGTTTCTGCGTGTGACGCCGAGAGGTCGTTACTGCGTCACGGTTTTTCCACACAAAAGCCCATCTGTCACAGTATCGACACTTCGGCTTTTATTTTTGACCGTTTGGAGCTGAGACAAAACCCGCCAACGGCTTAACGACACAAACGTTAGCAGCGCAGCTATGGGGGCTCTGTGCTAAAAAAAAAAAAAAAAAAAGCATGACTCGGCACGTTTTCGTCCTGTACGGAGCTGCAGAGATTCAGTTCCGAATCCCCACAAAGTTCGAC
>CABFOU010140685.1:3487-18393 GCA_900660325.1 Opsanus beta
TCCCGTCAGGTCGTGGTGCTTCCGCTCGTCGTCAAATGCATCCTCGGTAGAGAAATTGAAATCAAAAAAAAAAAAAAAAAAAACTGGCATCCTGTCCAGGGTGTACCCCGCCTCATGCCCTATGACTGCTGGGATAGGCTTCAACCCCCCGTGACCCTTGATTGGAGTAAAGGGGTATAGAAATGAATAAATTAATGATAAAGATATGACAGTATTACACAATTGGAAAGATGGTTCACGATATGAGGTGGATTAAAAATGAACTTCTGGAAAAATGATGTAATTTGTTGTAAGTTCCTGACCCGAGTGGTTGATTTTATTTTTCCAAAGAGTGTTTTCCCGACTACCTTGTTTGAGTTGTTTCAGTCGTACAGTCTGAAAACTGTACGACTGTTTATGAGCATTACTTCCCATAATGCTCTGTGCGCACAGTAGTTCTGGTTGACTGAAAACACCTTAAAGCTTGCTTCATGGCGTGGGATCACAGAAAATGGTGCTTATGCAGGAGTGTTGTATTTAAACATGTAGAGGGGACATTCTGTGATTCACACCAAGAGACAATGACTGATGTGCCTGAAAATTCCACTGTTTGCACACAGCCATGCCAAGGAGCTCACAGAAATAACCAGTTTCACTCCCACCAGTGTGAAAAAGACATCAGAGGAATATCTGCCACTGGCATTGGACATGTCAAAACCTAGCAAATGGGAACAAAAAAAATAAAATAAAAATTTTCTGCTGAAGAAATGAGATTGTATTGGTAAGTTTCAGTCATTTAATATAGTCAGCAGCGGTTAGCAGCGTTATGGAGACCCCCATGGACATTAGTTAATAATTGTAATAATAGTTGTGTTTAACCTTGTTTGATTTCATGCCAAATTAAGCATATGTCAGCGTAATTTTGTCATATTTGCTTCTTTTGAAAATTAAACTTTTATCTGATTTTATTTGATGATTTCATTAATTTGATCATTTTAATTTTGAAAAATAGAAGTGACATAAAATGAATCTTATAAGCGTACCATTAAAGTATGAATGATTTTTGGGAATCCAAAAAATCCACCTGCCTAATTTTTGCGGATTGCATTGTTTCACTGATGGGCATTATGGGATGTTGCAAAACAGTGTATAGTTTAGTTTGTTTCAGGAGGCGTGAACTTGCAAAGAACTTGGTGGTGAGAACACATACTGAACCAAACGACTATATATCCAAACCAAATGTGAATTCTGCTTTTGTATATTCTGAATATAAAAAAACACAATCCAGGTTGAGTAGCCATGGGTTGACAGACTGCGTCAGTTAAATTTACGATCCGATGACCACCATTCTATACAGCCCCCCCCCCCCAACACACACACGCACACTAAATGAGTAGCAATAGCACGGTCCTGACAGATGATTTTGTTGTACTATCCTGTTGGGCCAGCTACTTTGAGCAGTTGTGCAAGGCTGACCTGATGCTAGACATCCCTCGTGGCTGATCCCTCAGCCAGCTTCAAACCACCAAATATTAGTGAGATCACAAAACTGGTGAAACACCTGAGGGCAGCAATGCTCCAGGGCTTTGTGGTACTGGAGCTGGACTGCTCCAGGTAGATGGAGATGCTGCTTTCCTGGCACTGCAAGTAATCTTTCTTCCAGTGTGGGAGATGAGTAGGTGGGAATTTGTTTGTAGAGCTTGTTTTGCTTTCCCACACAATGCTTTTGCCTTCCTTTGCAATACATTTTGCGGTCTCACGCATTGCCTTTTGCATATTTGCTACATCCCTTCTCAGGTATTAAGAGTATTAGGAGTGGCTAATTGAGAACCGATGTCGCTGAAATTGCAAGGAAATGCAAAATAAACTCTAAAATAAATTTCAAACTCTAAAACAATTACTCTATGGCCCTTCAGAGGCCCCGTACATCCCTACTGATTGGAAGAAAGGATTTATTGGCCCCTTCTGGAAAGGAAAATGTGATTGCTTGGTTTGCAGACACTACAAGGGTACACAGTGCTCTCTGTGCTGGTAAAGGTACTTGCAAGAATTATTCTTGAGAGGATTCAGTCCCAGTTATTTGCTGCTCAAGCGTCCGGATCAGTTTGGGTTCACGCATAAGAAGACAGTCGACCACATCCTAGCTCACAAGCACAAATGTCAAAGGTGCGTCTTTGCATTCAATATCAGTTTTCGCAAAGCATATGATTAGTTTGACCAGGTTGTTCTCTGGGCATCCTGGGAATTCATGGGATTTCCAGTAAGTTACTGGACATCATAGCCAGCCTACACACGAGCACTGCAAATGCTGTGCGGAGACGGTGTAGAGGCTCTGTCTGTACATTCTGTTGTTCATAAAGATCGGCTTTGGATTCTACTCTGTTTGATGCTTGCAAGTATTGGATGTTGAGCAGGGTTGAGAAATCCAGTGGCTTAGGTGCTTTTGTTGGGGAGGAAAGATTTACTGACCTTGACTTCATGGACAATGCTGTGATCTTCGCAGAATGGATGCCCTGACTGCAGCTCTTCAAAGGCTTGCTGAGGAGTTGGAGTGTCTGGGTTTGAGATTTTTCTGGATCAAGGCTAAAATCCAGGCTTCAAATAACTTGGTGGACTCAGCGATCAGAAGTGTAGCTGTATGTGCTGAAAGTGTCACACAGTGCTAGTAATCGATTCACTTATCTCAGCAGGGACTTTCATGCCTTTGGCTCCTTGGCCTTGGAGATCGAGCGATGCCTGGGAAGAGCTTTTGGAGTCATGAAATCACTGGACAAAGGTGTTTGACAATTTTTAGCAGGAGATTGAAGGCCCAGCTCTTTAACCCTCAGAGGTCCAGAAACATAAAAAAAAACTCATTGATTTGGACTGACCGCGTCCATGGACCCCAGAGGATTAAGGTCCTGGTATTTCCTGTTGTACTGTATGCCTGTGAGATGCAGATGTAAACCTAGGTACTAGATTTTTTTGGAGGAACCCTTTTTTGTCAAATGAAAGGTTACTTAGGGAGTCGCAGACAGGGCATAACAATTGCATTGTGAGGGTATTTCAGTTATGACGTTTTGACCATGTCGCATGCACCTTTGGGCATGGCCAGTGCACAGGTGCCCCAATGATGGGGACCCCAGCAACTGGAAAATTCCAAAGGCTGACATCCACTTATCACCTGGCTGTGACACACAGATGTGCAGATGTTTGTTGGAGGAGCAGATGGATTGGTTGTCTGGGTGGTTGCCATCCAGGACACAGGGCATTTTTGGTTTGTGGTAGGTGCTGTGACGTGTTGCATCAGTGCATATTTCCAGATATGACTTCATCTGACATGCTCATGATAACACTGTTACTAGCACCAGAGTGTAGGATTTATGACCAATGAGGGGACAGTGTGTTCACATGTGACTGTTGGTTACATGATTTTGTCAGCTGAGAAGCATTGTTGTGTGAATGCAAACAAAACCAAAGAAAAAAGGTTCACATTTTAATGACCGGTCCGAGACCAAATAAAGAAGAAATAGATATGAATGTACCCTAAGAAAATGGATGACAAAGTCATTGCTTATTGGTTGTTTGCAAAACATACTTGTATTTTTACTTTTACTATGTTTTAATTTTTGTTTTCAAGTCAGTTTTACCTTGATGAGTAACGGTGAGCCCTAATGCCCCACCCGTTATGCGTACAATCAGAGTGTACACATATTGTGAACTTGCTTATGTAAGGTGTGTCTGAGTAGGGCAATGTGCAAACAGCAGAAAATCTCCAAACCAGGGTTTTAGTGGTCTACAGTACCATCGCTTTCTGCTGCCTCATGACAGTAATGTACCAATGCTGCACCTCTGTCCACACCTCAATTTAAGACCAACTTGCCTACGGGCACTCAGATGAGAGCAACTATCACACTGAAATAACGTGGTGCAAAATGACAACTGCATCAGTGAGAAACCAGCAATGACATCTGCGCCGCTTTTTAACCAGGTGTTACACCTCATTTCCACATAGCATGTGGACTGTGTCTGTAATTTAGGATTTGCCATCTAGTGGTCAAAGCAAAGAAATGCATTTTATTACAGAGACCACAGCAGCCACGAGAGGCTAATTTGTCTGTTTTTCATTATCCAGTTCTGTGCAATATGCAGACAAATGTAAGGATGAGCTTCGCACAACATTGGGCATCATGGCGGAGCCCATAGAAATGACGCGCAGTGTCAGTTCTACTGGACTCACTATTCAACATCTCTCACAATCAGCTAATTGTTTTCAGCCACGCAAATTATCCCAAACAAATGCCACTGCTAACCACCACTACAAACCAATATGACGCGGGCACATCTTTAAAAGATTCAATGTCTCACTCACCTCTTGCTGTTTTTCAGTTCTCCGCCCGGTGCTCCTTCCGCCGCCCCACTGCCACCAGCTGGTCCCTGTCCGACGAGGGAATGGGCTCTACCCCCTACCTCCTCCATCGGCAGGATTCAAGATCATCTCGGCTTATCGCACCGCCATGATGGGGACTAAGGTCAAACCAAATTTACAACTCTGTATCCACTTCTGTAATAAATAATTTTCTCTAACCAATTTAATCTTCTGGTAGAAATGAACGGGTAAACAGATGTCCAGGCTACATACAGATAAACTCTGTGGAAACAAGGCATTGGATCCGACTATGACTGCGTTATGTAAAAACTAGACATAAAGAGGAACGACTAAGAACATTTACTCACTGAAACAGTGTCCACAATATAATAATTGTATTAAATGAGTGTATCATTACTAGTTTTACATGTAGGACTACAATGGAAACCAGTATAAGATCCAGCTGTTTTTACAACTAATACACATTTTGAACATTGTGTTATCATTCATACTCAAGTCATTTCCTGTCTGGAAAGGTGACGCCCACCTCCAGTGTTGTGGTCGCTCTCTGATGGTGTGAACAGGCCACCCTGGTCTTTTTCTACTTGTGTAAAGGTTATAGGATGTGAATGAATCAGTTCTATGTGTGCCCCAGGATGAGGCAGCACAAAAGCTTGTTGTCGGGGGGTGAGATGGCCTCCGTATAGCTTCTTACCACCAATCAGCAGTGATTAAAAAATAAAAAAAAAGAGTAGAGGGAGCCAGAGGCGGCAAAATGCAGTAGAGCTCCTCTGTAATTACAACATGGTCCTAAAAAGCAAATACCAACCCTTAGCAACCTCAGCCAGGAGACCAAGAGAGGAAAAAAATAAAAAGAGGATGGGGTGGAGGGGGGCGGGGTAGAAAAAATAGGCAAGGGGAGTAAAGAAGCGCCACAGAAAGCGACCCTGAAATGACCTCGGCTCTCCAACAATCGTCCCTTGCCAGCTGGAGCCAGGGTTAGGGGCGAGAGTGAGGGGCCGGGCAGGATCCCCTCCGATTTATGACTGACTATAAGGCCCCTGAAAGAAACCCAATCACCCAGGATTCCTGCACAGCATGACTCTGGCTGCAGAGAATAGATAGCCCAGGAGAGTGTGGGACGGGAGAGCCAATGGTTCATAGACAGGCACTAACACAGTCGGCCACTTTACAGAGGGGAGGGCTGATGGGTAGCGGCTCCATTATCTACAGCCCTCCGCGCCGTGCATGATATCATTACACTGTGCCGACACTAACCTCAGCTGCGTTCAGCTCAGAATCATCCTCTGAACTCTCTTTGTTCAACATATTTCACAACCTGGATTTACATGCACTCAGCTAATTGCTTTTTCTGTCTAATTAGCAGAAATGTAATGGTTATTAAATTTCAACCCGCTATAAATGCAGAGTGGGAAAGAGAGAGGCAGGCTGAGAGTAGGGCATGAAAAGAAAGGGAGAAGGCAGCTGTCTTTTAAAGCGGGGTAAGCCGCGCTTGGAGCTACCCCGCTGATCCATTAGCATATCTGAATGATCCTGTTCCTGCACAGCCACCACCACGCTGCAAGGTGGCACATCTGAAGAACGCGCCCTTTGAATGCGCTTGCAAGCTGGGGGAAACTCTTATTTTTCAGCCCGTTTGAAAATCCGGAGACAACTTGATGTTTGAGAAGCCAACAAAAATAAAAGAGGGAGAGAAAAGGGGAGAAGGAGTGAAAAAAGTTTCCGATTTTGAGGAGGACAGAGTTTTACAAGCTTTTTGAAGCTGGATACTTAATAATTCACTTGATACTACAAGCAGCAGAACGGCAGTATGGAAACACTCATGCATGACAAGAGTCTTCACTTCTAGCGCACTGTCAAAAGTGCATCACAACCCCTGGTTCAGGCAATCGCATGGTTGTATTTTGTTGAAAAGTGGAATTTCAGGCATCCTCAAAATCAACCCATGTTTGATTAGGAACCAGATCTCGTTTAAGTTTGCCAAAACAAGGAAATCTTTGTTTCAGGTTTTCATGAATATTACCAATGTTATTCTTCAAAACTGTACAGGTATCCTCTTTGCAACCTGATAGTATGAGGACGTCCAACAAAGTGCAACATTACAATGTCAATCACTTATTTTAAAAATTGCTCACCCAACCTCTAGCCTTCTGAAATGAAGCAAACCTGGAAGTGGAACATTTTGCAGTTCCTTGAAAGGCCAACTGAGGCTGGCTCCAAAAGAGAGTTACTTTCCATAGAAGCCTATGTTAAAATGTTCAACTTTACAGTAGAAATAAACATTTTTAGACCCCTGGTACAAAACCCTGGTCTCTATAGCTAGTTTCCCCCTCTATGACAACTGTATTTGGGGGGTTATAACCCATCAGATTAAGATATCTGCAGTCATAAAGTGATGAATAATTAGTGGCGTGGTGTCACTTTGAGTGACAGCTAGTGTGTGCCATGAGTTGAGTCCAGAGCCCTGCAAGCAAAGACTGCTAGCTATGTTTGCTAGTTGTTGTGGAGGACCGTGTCTGTCCTTTAAAAGCATTTTATGACATATATCTGAGGTAATATGGCTTCTTGTGTGTCTAATTGTTCTACTGGACCATCTATGAAGTCTGTGCTCCAGTATTTCCACTGACTTAAATTTCCGTGTTATTTATTTTGTATGTTAGCACTGTGCCCTGCGGTACACTGGGGTCCTGTCCAGGGTGTACCCTGCCTCACGCCCTATGACTCCTGGGATAGGCTCCAGCCCCCCGTGACTCTTAATTGGAGTAAGCGGGTATAGAAAATAGACGGATGGATGGATGTTATCAATGTTAGCACTGTTAGCCAGCATCAGTTTCTTGGTGACATTATCTCCACTGTTACTCCAGTTACTGAGGCAACAGGCCAGTCCTAATTTTTATTGCCTGCACTCAAGCCACCTGTTGTGAAAATCATGGCCCAGTCCGCAAAAATGTGCATTAATAAAACACCCAAACCAAGCTGAGATTATTAGCTTTAGCTTGTTTGGCGACTCTGAGAAAGAGGCGTGTTCGCAGTTCAGTTGTCTCGCCCCATTCACACACAGTCTTGCTCACGCCCACGTTCCACTGCTTAGGCGGTTTAAGCACTTCCAACATGGTGACACCTAGAGCCGCACAATGTGAACTTCAAAACAGCTGTTCAGAAAACCTATGGGTGCCGTCACCGAGGGTTTGTCCAGTCTATGTTTACAACCATCTAAGTATTGAGATGTGTGGAAATTAAACCCTTATGAAGTTTATAAGAGATTATGTCATTACTTAAAACTGAAGGCATTTCACATCTCCATCAGTGGGCGCAGAGCCAGTCACCCTCCTGGGGGACAGCTGAGCTGAATGAATCTGCCAGTGTTTTTAAATAATCTATAGCTGGCCTGAGTTTGTTCTGGAAAGGTCTCCCCATGTTTGCGCGGGTTCCCTCCGGGTGCTCCGGCTTCCTCCCACATTCAAAAACATGCATGTTAGGTGAATTGGGAACTTTAAACTGACCGTAGGTGTGCACGTGAGTATGAATGTTTGTCTGTCTATATGTGGCCCTGCGACAGACTGGTGTCCTGTCCAGGGTGTTCCCTGCCTCACGCCCTGTGACTGCTGGGATAGACTCCAGCACCCCCGTGACCGTTAGCTGGAGTAAGCAGGTCCCAAAAATGGATGGATTTCATTCATTTTAAAAGTTATAAATCGTGACTGGGAATAACGTAACACCCAAGGTAAATGCATTCCAGTTTCCACACAACACTACAAAACTCCAAGATTTTGGAATATGGAGTGCTACCAAAATATGTGCATGGCCAGTGCACAGGTGCCCCAATGATGGGGACCCCAGCAACTGGAAAATTCCAAAGGCTGACATCCACTTATCACCTGGCTGTGACACATAGATGTGCAGATGTTTGTTGGAGGAGCAGATGGATCAGTTGTCTGGGTGGTTGCCATCCAGGACACAGGGCATTTTTGGCCTTGTAATTCCTAAATGGATAATGTGAGAGTCTGCACTGCAAGCACATCTTGATTGTTTCATTTCAACATTACTGTGGCGGTGTGCATTAGACGCAATTACAAATATTGCATCGCTGTCCAAATATTTATGGACCTGTATTTGCTTAATTTTTTTTTTTACTTTACAGCGTCCCTTTCACACCTCTTCATTCATGCAGCCTGGTAATTAAATGTATGTAATCCACACCAGGCTCAACCACTGACTGCTACACTTTTTTTCTTTTTTGAAGTGATCATTCTCAGAGTGTCAGTTTAATAGTCAAACAATTAAACATTAACAGTAAAATACACACTTGAAGGTTTTGCAACATGAAATTAATTCTGAACAGAGTTCAAAAACCAGTTTGACGAGATGCACTGCTTTTGTAAGCCACACCTACTATCTGTTGCACGCAGAGGTTCTGAGTTTTTGCATATATAACATATCTGCAGATTGTGATCTGATCCTATTTGGTAAATGAGTTTTAGGGGGTCCCCCCTCCCCTTTGGATCAGCCTTGAAGTTGGTCTCGTCTCAGCCACAAAGCGGGCCTCTATTGACTGGTTCCAGGGAGCTTATTGATGGTTCCATAATTTGGGCACAGCAACACAAAAAGGCTGACCCCCGCTGGGCTCAGCACGACAGCCCAGTCAGCAGGGAGGGTTGCATTTATTAGCCTGGGAGAGGAGCTCCTGCAGAATTAAAGCACATTCACCCACCCATTGATCTCTGTCATGAAAACAATACTCGCCTCTCTCTGGCAGCGAGCTCGGCACTGTGCGCTCTGAGGTAATTCTGTGGCTATTGAAAACAGGATGGCTCACACCCTCGGGCTCCAAGTAAACTATTTGAAAAGTGAGAGGACTCAGATTAAAAAAAAAAAAAAAAAATTCTAAACCATATTAGATTATCAATCCACCTGTCCAATTGTATTACGCCATGAATTGGGATGAATGGTGGATGAATATGAATGCAGCTGTTGGGGAACAGAAATCCCACATTGTTTGTGGAACTGTTGTGACACGTTGAATGCTATGTTAAATACATGTGAGGTTTCCTCCGCTAGACTTTTGTGAAAGCACCAGATTTAGGTGTTCTGCTGGGTACATTGTGCACTTTCCTTTTACCTTTGGCTCTGGTATCAGGGTCCTACGACAGGGTGTAGTGCGTGGGTTGCAAAGCTTTTGTCTCTCCAAGCGATCTTATCTGTTTTCTTGCATGGGAGTGAGAATTATGGCCGTATGTTCCAACGCTGTGGACCACAACCAACTTAATTTCTAACTGATATTACCCTCTTCAGGGCCAAAAACATGTCAAAAAGTATGTCAGAAGGCACAAACATGACCTACCAGCAGAGGTGAAGAACCCTGGCTTCAGTGAGTAAAGGTCCTACTACATATTTGTTGCATCCACGCACTAAACCAACTTATTGTAATTAATTCAGCTATTCAGGTAGATGAGCTAATCAGGGAAATCACCTGTTTTATGTGCACAGGTACAAACAATACATGGTTGGATTTTTAATCACTGACATAGGGGTTTTCCACCTCTTCCTACCAGTGTTCTCGCACATTTTTCAGTATCAGCACCATTGATATTATTATTAGTGTTATTATGATGTATTTTTTGGTCAGGAATCAGCTCGATCTATATCCTAAGAGACTAATATGTGTGTGTATGTGTGTGTGTCCCTCTCCTGTCCAAACGGCACCTCGGAATTGAGCCAAACTTGGCACACATATATTTTGACATTCAGGGAGTGACATAGGCTATTGATGCCCCAATGGGACTTGCTGTGTCATCCGCCAGCTGCACCAGAACATCATCGAAGCGGTGATTTCCTGCTGTCTGTACAAAGGTGAAGTCATTCCGCTTTATCACTGCTAGATGTCAGTGTTTTCCAGTGTCAGTGGCTATAACAGTTTTTTTTTTTTTTAATGAAACTTTGTAAATGTACTCTTCGTCAATTTAAATTATCTCCATCTTCGTTTTTATACAAGCACTCAAACACTTAAAAAAAATGAACAAGTAATTACAAAAAAATCTGGCAATGTTGAAGACACCTAAGTTTCCAGAAGACCATCTGGTGTGACTTTAATGGACTAGGAACTGTTTATTTTGGATAACGTTATTGACATACTCTTGTTTCCTTTAATAGTCTAGATAACTTAAAAACTGTAAGCATTCCGTTGTTTTCTCAAAATCCATTTGAACAAGATGTTGGTAAGTTGTGTCTCTAGCGGTTTCTGTTATCTTCAGACTTGAAGCTAACATTAATTTAGATGAAGTTAGTTGTGATGTATTTGAGCAGGTTTGACAATAAACACCTCAGAGTGTCTGACAGCACGACGCACTGTTTAATAACAGTAATAATAATAACATACATCCGAGTTATTGTGGTGCTTGAAATGACATTAATTTGACCCCAAAATTGGCAGCATTGTAATACAAACTGTGTCCGCAATGAACAATAATGTCAGTGGAGTGTGTGTGTGTGTGTTGCAGGGGGGGGGGGGGGGGGGGGCGGGGTGTGTGGGGGGGGGGGGGCGGAGCATGTATGTGTGTGTGTGTGTGTGGGTGTGTCCCTCTCAGTTCTCTGGAATCCAGGATAGGTGGGAGGTGATAGCTTTGTTGGTGAGGATGAAGTTTCATTTCAGTCTTTGAATCAACCTACCCTGGGGTGGGTAATCAGCTCATTTAATAATAATTTTATTTAGAAAGCCCATTTACATCAGAATTTTCCAAGCGCTCTACACAATAAAACAAAAATATTAAAAATGTTAAAGAAATCGAAACGTATAACCATAAGAACAGAGTGAATTGTGAAACAGAGAGAAATGTGTTTCACTTCACAGGCCCGTGATTGTTACTGTTTGTTTGGACAATTGGTTTATATGAAAACTGGACTTTAACAGTAAATGGATGCTTATTGTTCGTATCGCCAAAGCAGATGGTCACTCCTCTGAGTCTGGTCTGCTGGAGGCTTTTTCTGACTGCTCAATCAAAAAAATGTCTGAGGGTGTTTTTCCTTACCACTGCTGCCAATGTGCTTGCTCAGAGAATGGGTAAGGTTAGACCTTACTCTTGAGAGGCACCTTCTGGTGACTTATGTTGTGATTTGGTGCTATATAAGGTGAATTGAACAGAGTCAAAAACAGAAAACCAAAACCATATATATCACACCAGCCCAAAATCGAATTCAAAATAAATTAAAAACATTTCCTAACTATAAACAGTACAACACAGATATAATCTGTGGCATTTCTCAGAGTCTACAGAAATTAACTTTATAACATTGACTGCAAGATCGTAGCAAAATAAGGCAACGTTCTAGCCTGCAGATGTTTTTAAAACCCTCATCACAAACTAAACCTGAATCCTGAGACTGCAGGGCATCGAATGGAGCGTGAGGTTTTATAACCATGTTAGATTTTTTATAACCGCCTGTTAGATAACCGTTCAGATTCTTATAAATCAATAACAAAATGCTAATATCTCACATTTCCAGGAAGCCAGTTAAAGCAGGCTAATACTGGTGTAACGTGGTCAAATCTTGTCCTAGTTAAGACTCTAGTAGACACATTGTGAATCATCTGAAGATATCTTGCACTTTTATGTGTCAAACCAAGACTCAACACATGATAGTAATCAATTGTGCAGGGCTTAAATGCAAGAATCAGTGTTTCGGGATCCACACACATCCATAGACAGAACTGTTGCAGTAAAGAAAAGCTCAGTATTTTTTAGACTATATGAAGAAACCAAACAAGACCAAACTAAAGCAAACCAGACTCAGTGCAGTGACCATCTGCTATAGGCATTCCAACAAGACAGCTTGGATCTTAGCCTTGAGTAAGGAGAGTCACAAAAACAAATGATCTGGTACCTCACGCAGCTTCTCAAATACTACTACTAAGTAAGCTGTACACAGTAAGCTGTTAATCATCAAGAAAGGCACCTGAGCTGGTGGCCCGAACAACCCACCTAGCATCTAGTCCATGCAGGTATTGAATAGAGTAGTAGCCATAACACTCACTCACTCACTCATCTTCAACTGCTTACTCCAATTAAGGGTCATGGGGGGGCTGTAGCCTATCCCAGCAGTCATAGGGCGTGAGGCAGGGTACACCCTGGACAGGATGCCCGTCTGTTGCAGAGCCATATATAGACAGACAAACACATTCACACCCGCATGCACACCTACTGCCAATGTAAAGTTTCCAATCCACCTAACCTGCATGTCTTTGGATGTGGGAGGAAGCCGGAGCACCCGGAGCCACCCACACAAACACGGGGAGAACATGCAAACTCCACACAGAAAGGCCACAGGTGGGAATCAATCCCATGAACTTCTTGCTGTGAGGCAACAGTGCTAACAACTAAGCCACCGTGCTGCCCAAGCCAAAACACATCCCTGACAAATGCCAGAATTGACTGAGAAAAGGTCAGACACTTCACCAACTCTGCACAACACTAACAGTACCTGTGTATAGAATGGCTATTATGTCCAACAACTTCTTGTGGATGCCACAAATTTTGCAAAGTAGCATTGTCAGTGGGTATACAGCTAGGGTGCAATCAATGGTTGACTTCTTGGGTGTGAAGCTAGACTGTACTAGTCACTGAATGACAAGAAACTTGGACTAAATCATCTAGCCCTAATGGGTCCAGAAATATTAAACAAAACAAAACAAAGCAAACCATTGATGTGTACATGCCGGTGAGCCTATGGACCCCTGAGGGTTAAAAAAAAATCCTTGGATGTACCTTTCCTGGCACAAAGAGATGTGCCACTGCATTTGTTGCAATCTTGGCAATCACACTTTCCATTCCACCAAACGTTTACAAGTCGTTTTTTGAGTCAGTAGACATGACACCTGTTTCCCAGGTTGAAACAACAACTGTTTGCAATGCAAGGAGAACAGCCTCTCCACCTGTCTGGAGAGGTTCACCTCCAATACCACAGATCCCTGGAGCTTTCCCCACAATTAGCTTTTTCACCATTTTTGCAATCACAGAAATATATGGTGTTTGGAGCTGAGTGGTGGATCAGCCATCAGAACTCTGGCAATGGAGAATTGCAATATCATGGCAAGAGGATCCGCCTGATTCAACTGCTCAAAGTATCCAACCGAGTGGGAAAGGACAGCAGAGCCATCTGTTGGGAATGAGCCATAACTGTGATGGGACAATGTGTAGGTTTGCAGGAAAATAGTACTTCGGTTCCTCTGTAAGGTGGCCAAGAGTCCCTCGACAACCGATGATGAGTCATCTTCTCTCGGATACTTCTATCACGTGCCTCCTTGTTCACCTTCAGCACCATCAGCCTGATTTATCAGCTCCTTATTCATCTCTTTTCCAAGCAGTGTAAGACAACTCCTCTAGATGATATTCTGAATGCCCTCAGATATGAAACACCTCCTCCTGTGGACATTGGTGACACCAGTGCAACTCCTTGCAACTTTCACGGTCTTGTCACAGAAGAACTAGCACCTTCCATTTATGTCACTGTGTGGGTCAATGTTTGCAAAGTTAATGTTAAAATCAAGCCAGACTTAATCTTGGATACTGAGTAAATGGTAGTCTGCTGGACTTCAAATGAATCCTTAGGGAACCTACAATAAGTCTGTGGTCAGAGTTCACAAACAGTGTACGAACATTCTGCACAGCTCTCCAGCATTTTCCCACAAGAACAGGATCAGTCTTGTTCACAGCCCTGCCAGTATTAGAATACCATGTCCAGCAGTGCTGCTCTGGACAATGAAACCAGGATCCAGCAACCCATAGCCCCTGGCTTTTTGCAAATCCGAGGCGTACAGAACCATTGCCACCACTGTTACTGCATCCAGATACTTATATACAGTCCTTGTAGACTGCTCTGTCACTGCTCAGGGGTGTCACCTTTGGCAGTAAATAATGATGCGCCACACACTCACAGGATGTCAGGGTGCTGCCATGCAAGGCGCTCAATTGCACACTGGGAGCAACTTGGGGATTAAGGATTTTCTCCAAGGGACCTTGGAGATTTCCCCTTTCTGGCAGGGAACTGAACTGAGAATCCTCTTGTCATAAGCCCACCTCTCTTACCTAATATCAGCCACCACAGTCAGAACATAGGCTGAGCCAACCAGTGGTGGGCACAGCTAACCAAAAAGTTTGCTTCGATAACCATTAACCCGCTAACTGAAAAGTTAGCTTCACTAACGCTAAACCGATAAAAAGTTAAATAATTTAGTGGAGGCTAACGCTAACCACTAAAACACAAGCGGCACAGAGCAAACTGAAATATTTATTTTTTTAACACACCCCCACACAGTGGCAGTGACAGAAGACATCTGAACCACTATCCTTCGCACTTATGGTTCCTCACAACATGACACTTAACTAAACGGACTAAACCAATTGAACACAAAAACTCAATAACATTAACAACACTGTTAGACTAAAATGAACCACAATTACATTGAAAACCCCCAAAAACTCCCAACTCCCATGATGCACTGCAGTCAGCACTTCACAGTCTTAGCGATCTGGAAGAGGAGGGTTTGGGTGAGATGCTGATTTAG
>CABFOU010142731.1:0-10557 GCA_900660325.1 Opsanus beta
GATTTGTCACCCACGCGCCGGTCGCGCACATTCTGCCGCATGTGTGAAGGCAGTTTCGTACCCATCATCCGCCCTGGGTTCGATGATTTCATGCAGCTCGTCTGCCGTGGCCCGAGTGGGACGACCTGCGTGCGAGGTGCCATGCGAATATTGTGATTGTGGTCGATTTGCCGGTACAGCGCCACCTCGACGCCCGGACAATTGTGTTCCTGTGGACGAACGGCTGTGCTGAACGGCTGTGCCGAACACTGTGCTGAACGCTGTGCCGAACACTATGCGAGGCGTGAGAGGACCGGACGATTTTGCACGATCGCAGGTCGACTCCACCTTCGTGCACGCTTCGGCCTCATTGGTCTTATGTGTGAAGGGGCCCTAACTCCAGCAATAGTAGAAAATAAACTTGATAGATTTTGCTAAATCAAGCCCTTTCAGCGCGTGATTCTTTTGCCTTGTGGAAACTGGAATCTGACGCTGCTTCTTGCTGATCTTAAACATGCAACGCAAGTGCATTTGGGGTGTCTTCTGCTCCACTTTGCTATTTACGTGGTACTTAATGTGAGTGCAAAGTCAGGCAAAAGATGCAAAAGGTTTGCATTGAGTCAATGACTCCTGGGTGGATTTGGGGCGTAGATTTTCGCCTGTTACTGCCTTGACGAGCTGTGTGCAGTTGAACCCGGGGCGCTGCTATGTAGACCATGGTGAAACAGATCTGCTTGTAAAGCGTCAGAACCATAGCACATGAAGCATTTGAGCGCTTCGTCCTCTTCCACCTCCGTCCACCTGATGTCCTCCATCCTACCGGGTGCAGACAGGCCCCGCCCCCCCACTGCTCCTGGACCATCCTGTGGCCAGCCCCATCTCAGTGCTTCTTGTCTTTGAAGCTAGGGAGGAAGAAAACCAGTGTAAAAATATTCCACAAGCCAGAAATATGAAAGTTTTCTATTTTTCCATGATTTGTTTTCTTTTATTTCGTTTTTATTTTCCTTTGAAGCTCATTTTTCTTTTAGTTTGAGTGATGAGGAGTAATATGATCAGTAATACACATCCCTGTGTGTACAAGCTGAGTCTCAAGTCTCCTGAATATTCCACCATATAAATAGCAGAGAAACTCGTCTCTCTTTTTTTAAGACCAACACGCTCATTAATACACAGATGAGTGCAAGTACCGTATATTTGTTGAACAGAATTGGCTCTAGACATGAAAACGTCACCTACGATGGTTGGAAACTAGAAATGACATACATTTTGCTCTACCTTGCGGGGGTGTAAGCTAGCACCCTCAGTTCTTCTTCTGGTCATCTGTACACAGATTCTTACAGGTTTATTTTGTATTATCAAGATAACATGTTGCATGGTATTATTGCCATAACAACCAGGTGTCTGACATCAGCTGATGAGCTAATATGATTTCTTTTCTACCTCGTGTATAAATCAGTCTCGACTGTTAAGCCGGTCTACCATTGCCAATTTGTGGCCTCGATTGCCTTCCCGATTCCAAAAATGAGAAAGTCGAGCCCAATTTATTACAACAGCAGTCCACATTCGTTTGTCATACTATTGTATACTGACGATTGCCAGTTCGTGCCTGCTACACCTGAATACAGACGCGGCCCATGATAGGAGTGCTTGTGTCCACAAGATAGAACCAAATGCACACATATACTATATACAGCCTATACGCTAACCTGGTGATTCGTTCCACACTGTTACACAAACTAAAATGTTAACATCTTTCTACTGTCTTCGTTTGAATAGTGCAACATGCATTTCATGTAATTCATGTTGCAGCAGAGAATCTCTATCTCTATCTATCACTGCATGTTGTACCTGCATGTCCACCATTATCTACTTTTGCCACATGCCAGAGCGATGAGTGGAGCAGTGCGCCTCATGGAGAGCTGCTGTGCACCTCCTGGAGCTGTGGTAACCTCCATACCCCTAACCTCTCACCCCATTTCCCCGTGCACAGCCGCTGCACCCGTCACTTCCCGCTCTGGTCAATGAAATTTGTCACCACTAGCTCCGAAACACAAAACAATCTGCACTGTATTTTGATTTTAGCCTTTAAGTGTAGTCTGACATCAGAATGATTTCAAGCAGCAATGACTGCTTTCAAGATGCACTAATGAATTAAAAACCAAAGCCATCTGTAAAGTTCAAGTGAAAGAGTCCTATTAACTCCTATCTGCACAAATTACATCAAATTATTCATGTTTTGTGGATCACTATTCATCCAGACACCACAAATGTTTTGAAAATGTTCAAAACCTTCCCAATTGGTTACAACCTTCTACAGCATGACTGTTACCACAGGTTACGTTTTCATGACTTGATTGGGTATCTGATTGCACTTTGTCCCAAAAAAGTGCACAATCGGGTGTCAAAAATCATCTTAACCCTGGCAACTTCACCTAAGTTCATCCATCCCCAGCGTAATCCAGTTTGGCATTGGGGGGGTTTTGCCACCTGCTTTTGCAGACTGTAGCCAAACAAACGTCTCCTGGTGCTGCTGTTTTGTTTGATGTGGAGCCACAGTACAGGTAATGCAGAGCACATGGACAGTCTCTGCATCTAAGCAACTCAACTCGGTCTTCAAGGTACTAGACTGAAAGTATCTTTGAATTCTTCTGCTGTGAGAGGTCCAGTTTCCTCTGCCAACAATTATATATTTTTTATTTGTCTGCTGAGCCATATATCAAAACTTTGCCCATGCTGGAAAAACAGGTTTTCATGGCTTGTTCTTCCAGATAACTTCGCTCTATCTTTTCTGATATGATGACAGATGATCAAAATACCACAGTACTGGCAGTACACATTGGACTGGTGTGAGCAGAGAAGAAAGAATTTGTTGATTGGTTTTGGCTTTTTCATGCCTGGGTTGGGTGGAGCGGCAGTCCGACAGTCTGATGAGCTGTCGCTCTCAGAAAACAGTAACCAAATGTTTCTTCTGTTTGTCAATAATCTCTTATCACTTTACCACACTCTGTGGTCTGCAGGGGGCGCTGCAGAGTTGCATGAATAGGATTCAGGATGCTGCAGCTGTCAGACAAAATTCACCATTGCTGCAAACATTTTTCCAAACCTCCCATTTGTATTTTTATCCCGAGTGGAAACGGTGGTTATCCTAAACATCATATTACTTTCCAGCGTCAGGGGAGCTGCAAAGACTCCAACACAGGCACCATTGTTTTTTTTTTTTCTTAGGGAAACCTCTCCATGGTTTTTCCATTTTGGTTTGGAGAGTTTCTGGTTGTGGGATTTGATGAAAGCAAGGAGACCAGCTTTGACCTTTTAGCTTTAGTTTTCCTCAGGAAATATGACATTTCACACACATGACTTGTGACCTTTCCAAAGGAAAAGTGGTTTTGGTGCATAATACTCTGCAAATGTTAAATTAAAACATGCTATTATTTAGTAGCATACAGTCAGGCCCATAAGTAGTTGGACATTGACACTATTTTTGTAGGTATCTTGATAGATTTATTTAATCTGCCCTGTGATGGTGTAGAGGAAAAACGAGGGGAAAAGTCACTGTCCACATACATATGGACTTAAATGTCTATTAATGCAGTTTTATTCAGATATTTTTTTCAAATTATGTTACATTTCATTGATATCTTGCTTTTGAAAGTTAAAACTGAAGACTGTACGTGTATTCTAGTTGTACATTCTGTGTAGTTTACCAATCCGGTTTTGTGTACAGACAATAAATGCTCCACCTGCTGGAGTATTTGTGTTACTACAGCAGATCCTCACTAAAACCTTCTCATCCTAATAAATAACCTTTGCATCTAATGCATTGAATATAATATCTGTTCAAACAGAGACAGTGTCAATGAATTATTTACACCTTTATGTATGTTTCAAGTAAAATTCTTGAACTTGTTAAAATTGTACGATTTTACTTTGCTATCAGTGTTTATTTCCCAGCATGTTGCTGTTTATATTTCTGCACACATGATAAGAGGTACTACTGCCATCTACTGGACATAAATTCAGTAAATCGAAACATCTTGATTTCTGCTCTGATTCTTTTTTTTTTTTTTTTTAATATGAGGTTTTTATTTAGGGCAACTTGAATGCACTTTTGCAGAAGCCGCGTATGGAACTGGAAGGTTTCACCTTCAGCCTGCCTGAGAACTTTCCATTCTCGGGGCTGATGTATGACTAAGCACAGAAATGTGAGTCCAGTGAAGCCACACTCAGCTTTTCCTGCCTGTGCCTCCAGCAGCAGGAATCCAGACGAGCACATGTTGCCACCTTTCAGCCACCGGCCTGCAGGGAGCATAAATTCCAACATCTAACAGTAAAGTCAGCTTCCTGCTGTGTTCTTCATTTACTGCATCATCATAAAGTGATCAAAGTGAACAAGGAGCCGCTGCGGCTGTGATGGAGATGAGTTCTGTGAGAGACTTCATGGAAGCTTTGATTCAACACGGCCAAGGTAGGAGGACTTTGTTGTCAGAACAGTTGTGTCGTCTTACCAAAAGGTGTCGGCACAGAAAAGGATGATGTGGAGGAGCAGGTCTGGGTGTGTCCCACAGCAGATTGTAGTCAGTGTTTTTAAGATGAATTCAGTTCTGTTTTGTTACGACGCCAGATGTGAAGCGCTGAACTTGCACGCCACCCACGCTGCCTGGTTGAGCCTGTGATCCTGTTCCCTGGTGTTAAATGCGGGGGGCGGGGCCCGGATGGAGGCCCTGACCGCTGCTCCCTGACACTCCCTCGCTGCAGATTGTTGTGGGTTATTGACCCGGGTGGGTTTGACAAATATGCAGCTCTGTTGATAACACAAACATGGTGACTTGTTTTTTGCTTTCACTTATCGTTACTGTGTGGGGAAAAGTTACTGTTTTTAATGCAAATACTCAACACAGTTGTTATAAAGGATCTCTTCTATATTTAACAGGGACATTCATGCACACCCCATATAGCTAAAAGCTCATTTTCATCAGTGGTCTCTGGGCGCAACATCTGTGTCAGTTACAACCGTAATACATTCAAATGTATTACGGGATTTTGCAATACTATTATTGCAAAATAAAGGTATTTTGCAATACTATTATGCACCTTACTACCGGGTTGTGCAATAGGAACTCGCACTTTAGGGCCGTTATGGGGAAATGCAATAACTGTGATGTACGTTACTATATCAAAACTACTAAAAAAAAAAATAATACACGTCACAGTCGTGCATTTCTGCAAAGCTGCTTCTACTCAGACGTGCTAAAAGTGTTCCGGTAAGTATTATTCTCTGTGAGTATCTTTAAATCAGTTTTCAAACAGTGGAGTGATGCATATCCTGTGGACATGCCAACATAATCGCTGTGCCCCCGGCTTTTTATAGTTTCCACAGAGACGTCTTTGTTTCAGGCGTTTGCTGGCCAACAGAAATCATATTTTCCGCTCTTTGTGTCCTTCCTCTAAAAAAATGTGGATGTGTCCCTGGGTGTTTCTGCAGCCCTACACGTGGATTCCATCCAGAGGCGCTCGTCACAAACCACCACACATGAAATGCTCTTTCCACCGAGGAAAGCCTCACAAATTCTATCAAACTCGCAGCGCCGTCTAGATTTTATTTCCCAGCCGTGGTTCTGTTCCCTTTTTGTGTGTGTGCGTTTTTAGCACGCCCCCCTGGTTTTCATCAGCGGACAATGTCTTGAGGTCAGATCTGACTCCTTGGCAGATCAGTATTTTCTCTAAAACTTGTGAAGACGCTGAGTGAAGATGAACTTATGCTGCTGTTTCTGTCCAGGACCACCAGAAGGTACGTTTTCTGTGCTTTGACACTAACGGATCATTTCTGCACACAGGATGCTATAACGGACTGAATGAAGCAGACTTTAATTTCCTGCGTTTTGCCTGCCACTCCCCATTTTCAAAGGCTTAAAGTCCTTTTTGGACATTCCACTTTTTGCTCACTTAAACCTCAGCTTCTTTCTTTTTTGCGCTACAGTTTATTATTTTGCATTTTGATTGAACTCAGAACTTAAAGAAAACTTTTGCTGTTGTTTTTGCCTTCGCTCGAGTGTGCAGACAGCAGCACATTATGGGAGTCATTGTGTAAGTGCAGAACATGTGAAAGGAGTAGGAGGAGGCGCCTCCTCCCAAGGAGGAGGGCTGGGATCAATTTATCCCAGACATCTGTACAGCTCCTTTGGTTTTATACACATTCCACAACTTTTCCGTGGAACGCTGTGGATTTCAGCCGCTGGTTTGAAGAGCTTTGGGTTGACATCCACAATCTGGGATGGAATAAACAGCTCACTCAGAATGAATCACTAAATCATTAAACTCTTAATTTATTCCGGTTTCCCCACATCCCGTCCTTCTCTTCCTTTATTTGTGTTACCAAAATATCTTTTTAGAAAAATTAAGCTCCCTTATTATGTCTGACCACCTTTGGATACCTCAGAAATTAACGAAGAATAAGTAACACTGACTTCACTGAAAAATACTTAACATAGTATCTTTAAACAAAACAAAACAAAAAAACTGCTCATCATTTTTTGTGAACTTGGACAGTACTGAAGCTCCTTTAATCCTCTTGTCAAACGTTACTAGAAAACCTTATGGCTTTATTTTTTTAAGAAAAGGGAAAAGTCAAGGAAAACCTTTTCAAATCACTCATTTGAGCATCTTTACACAAACTATTGTATTTAATGAAGCCCAAGGTCATACTCCCGTTTGTATCCTGTTTTTGCAAGGTCACTAAAGAAGTTACCACTGTATTCAAAAACCAATTAAGCTGCCCTTGGCCTTTTCAAGTTGCTTGTGGTTATGCATATTTGTATCAAATAGGAAGGTACTGAAGCTCAAGGTTACACTTCTGTTTTTACCTGGTTTTTGTGAGGTTTAAATATAGCTACAAAAATAATTTATTTGGGGTTTAAAAAGAACCTTTTAAAATTGCACATCTTTGAATAAGTTATCATAGTAATGAAACTCAAGGTCAGACTCCTGTTTTTATCTTTATTTGCAACATCAAAGTCTACTGAAGGAATGTTGCAGCATCATCTTTTGGGGGGATTCTCAAATTGCTCTTGTTTGAGCATCACTGTATATTTTTTGAAGTTAATAACACTTAAGGTCATACTGATATTTCTGACTTGCTTATCTTGGTCTAAGATCAAAGGGACCAATTTGATCATTTACCATTTGAAAGAATCAATATTCTTTTCTTATTGGTTATGTTTAAGCATCTTTGAATAAACTGGGGTGGTATTGAAGCTCAAGGTCATACTTTTCTTTTTTATCTATATTTGCTAGGTCAGAGATCATAGGAAACAATATTATCTATCTCTCTATCACTCTAGATCTGTATATGTATATAACCAAGCTTTACCTTTCAAATAGCTTCTAAATGAGTATATGTGGGTTCCATTAAACCTCAAGGTCAAACTCCTGGATTTGACAGTACAATTACAAAACACATGCATTTATAACCTCACTCAGTCAGCAGAGCAGATAAAGATCTATACTCTGTCCAGACATTTCTAATATCAGAAGAGGGCTCTTGGAAAATAAAAACAACTGTTGTAAAGCCTTTTTTTGTATCATTATTTTATCGCAATCCTTCAGTTACTTTTTCAGGTGTTTTGACCAAAGACAAAGACGAGGTGATCATGTTCTTTCTGCCCTCCTTTGTTGGCCGATGAGCATAATAAAATAAGTCATATATTTACAATTTGCATTATTTCATCAACTTTAAGAAGTGTCAGGTGTTCTGGATATCTTTTTATTTATTTATTTTATTTTTTATAAGTCCATGCTCAAGGCCTCAAAGACTTTCTAAATTCGTGTCCGTATGTAAACAGTGTTTGTGCTAAAGTCTGTTTCTGCTTGTTGCACGATCGTTGGTGTGCGATTGTCACTATGATCTTGGTGTTGTGTTACTACGTGGCTGCAGGGATGAAAGTGAGACTGTTTCTGATGTAGCTCATCTAATGTTTCCTGCAGTCTTGTTCCGACAACAGAAACGGCGGCAGCAGCGTCGCTGGCACTGTGATGCATTTGATGTCTTAACAGTGACACAAGCATGTGTTAAACTGTTTTTTTAATTTCCCTTTTAGGTGAAGAGGTGTCCTTAAATGTTACAGGCTTCCAGCTCTGTTTCTCCAAGACAGCATGGAATACAAAATTAGAATTTACTGATGATCACACGGTTGTACTTAAAGCTGCAGTGTGTAGGATTTAGTGTCCTCTAGTGGAGAGGTTGCAGATTGCATTATGCCAGTTATAGATTTTGTTTCTCTTCACATTTTTATTTTTTTGGCCACGGGGATTCATGCTCCCTTGCCTTCTCGTAAGATAAGCGATACGGATGATCCTCCATTTCACAAAAATGAGCGTTCTGAAACCTGACTGGCAAACAGTAGATGGTGTCCAGCAGAGCAACCACTGACTCCTCTTCTTTACTCTTCAGCCTTCTGGCTGCGCTGAAAAATGTGAAAGATAGACTGTATCCCGTTTGGACTGCTGTGTCAATATGACGGCCTCATCCTAAGCTTATGAAAACACTTCTTTCAGGTAATGATACACTAATGAGAAGATATTTATGAGCTCCATAGTCCATTTCTTCTGATAGACAGCCCTAGATCCTACACACTGTAGCTACCAAACTGTACAGCCTTTGGGTTTTTTAAGATTTAAGTCATCAAAACAGTTTTCTTTGGCACCACTATAATTTTATTTATTAGCCTTTAAATAGGGGATTTTTAATATGACATTGCCAATATGATCAAAATTTGCGTCGTCTAGAAAAAAATTCATAAATAGTTCCCCTGAAGGAGAAAATTTTAAATGAACAGACAGCCTTGAACTACTTACGGTCGTGACCCATACAGTCTATGATAGCAACATCATATATCATGTGGGGGCTTCGACGACTTGCGTGAGGGATGTTGGGTAGTACACAGTGACAGCCAATCAGAGTAGAGAGGCACAGTGACGTCTGCTGGCTGCTCGCTCGGAAAAATAGCCTGACATGGCGGAAACCACTCAAACAGTTTATTTCATATCAATCTAATATGTTTCTCATATGTTTTGTAAAGGTTAGTGAGAAATAAACGCTTCTAAATCTAAAAACACTGTTTTTGAAACCAGAAAACACCTCTGAAGTGATTTACAGATGTTGCCGTGCACGCCCAGTGTACGTGCATCACGCGAGGTCAAACGTAACCTCCAGTAATTTCAAAACCTCATGCACACGCATGTCCTCCTGCAGACGGTGTAAACCGTGTAGCTTTAAGGCTAAGGGACAGATTTTGGAGAAAAAAATTCTGGCTTTGTATTCTCAGTCGGCTTGGTGCACGATGTGGAAGTATTTTCATTTAGGGCTTTTCAGTGCTTTCATGGCGTAGAAAAACCTGCACACATGGGGTTAAAAACAGCAGCTGGCGTGCCGGACGTTTTTTCCACAGCCAGTGGTAAAAGAGTATCCAGTAAAATCGGATTCTGGGAAACTTATAGGCGCTGGATGTGGTGTCCAAGCATAAGGAAGCAGTTAGCCTTCAGTGAGGTTACATAATGAGAATTGATTCTGTGAGGGGAAAATATCACGTGAGGCACAGTTCGACTATAAACAGTTACATTAGAGGCGGTTGTCCCTGGACGAAGCGCGAGTCGTACAGCAGCAGGAAACACAACTGAAAGAGTCGGAATGAATGAAGTGCAAAGTTTGGCTAAAGGTGGACCTCTGGTTTCTTATCCAGGCTGGCCCAGCCTCATATATTATTAACTCCTGCAGACAGGCTGCAGGGAGCCAGCAAACCGGTGGCGTCACTTCAGGCATGGAGCAGGAAAAACAAAAGGTTTATACTCAACTAACCAGAGTGCAGCTTCAAATAACAGACAGAAGAGTGGAGAGGAAAGCAGAGGGAGAGGGGGAAGAGGCGAATTGTTAGAGGAAAGCAGAGGGCGAGAGGGAGAGCAGCCACTTTTGCCAGAGGACTGAGTCACAGGGAGGAGGAGGGAGGGAGGGCTGATCTTTCCTTCTTTTCGCTCTCGTAAAAGTCGAGGACAACTTGGCTGCTGCTGTTGTTTTAAAGTCCGGGTGGCACCACACCCCTCCCCACTCACCCCCTCGCCCTCCCACCTGTCCCGGAGCCGGGGACTCTGTACTCTGTGCCAGGCCCGATGCCGGCGAGCCCCCCTGGAAACGTGTTCCCAGCCCTGGTGGTTGTGGGACACATTGTTACCTTGATCCTTGTTTGGCAGTGGCGAGTACGCAAGAAGGAAGGTAAGGAAACTCTTTGCCGGAACCGCCCTAAAGTCTTAAAAAGCCTCGGTAGAAGGTTTTTCTGTCCACTCTCTTCTTACTGCTTGTCCCGGTGCGTTGCTTCGGCTCTGTCTTGTTCTGGGTGTGCAGCACTGCTTCCTCACTGCCCCCCTCTTTCTCCCTGTAGTCCGGAGACGGCGGCGTTAACCCTGTAAACGCTGGCTGCAAGCTAATGACGTCACAGCTACACTCTTTGACTTTGTGAGGTCATTCATGGTTACACCTCTGCGTCAGTTTTTCTCTTCTACTTATTTCTTCCTTTTATGATGGACTTCGGA
>CABFOU010143561.1:0-11055 GCA_900660325.1 Opsanus beta
AAACTGCCTCCTCCAGACAGATTTACCATACAGTACCATACTGTTTGTATTTCTTAATGACTGATGTAAATGAAGTCAAGGATATAGTTCAGTGATTTGGAAATGTTCATCTATCCACCCTTGACATGTCTACATAAAACTGGCTACAAAACTGATAATTTAGTTGTTATAATTAAACGTGTGTATACTTATTCATGACATTGTTTTGACATTTTTATTTTTACTATTTTATATATGTTGCAGAGATTTGTTTTCACAGAGTTTAAAGGGCATCATTTTTGAAATTTTAATATAAAGAAACTTGAATTTGTATTTTTATTTGACGTCATTACAAAATTCTGACATGGAAAAGCTCAAGGACTCACAAACTTTCAAATACCACTGTATATGTTTAGACATTTACAAAGTAATATTTTATTTGTCAATGACAGCATCGTACAGCTGAAAGTAAATAATTAATACCTGCTCAAAGACTTAACTTTAAGGGTCATTAAAGAACGGTACAGGAAAAATTTGCAGTGGTCTTGGTGGCCAATAGATCGAGGATTGGTAAATGAAAGAAACTAAGCAACAAGCTCTTTTTCAAGCTACATGTAACTTCTACCACACCTGCTCTTAATTTCCATCATGCATGTGATGATAGGACTATTCCTTTCAACAATCCACGACATGTCCAACTAGTGGAGCGCAGGCTTGGCTTGTACCCTCTAAAGTGCAGGAAGTGAAAAGATATAAGTCTACCGCTCCAGTTTGTTAACACAGTAACGTAACACAATAAACGCTATGATCTTGAAAAAGACATTAAGTTCTTCTGGGTTCTCCCTTTTTGCTCAGGGTCACCACAGTGGATCCCCTCTGGATCTGTGTGTTGATTTGGCACAAGTTTTTCAAGCTGGATGCCCTTCCTGACATAACACCGCATTACATGCGGAATGGAATGAACGAACTGGGAACCTTCTGTTTTAGAAGGAGTACACCGACAACTTGACCACCACGCTGTCATAAACTCCATCATCTTATAACTCACCAAAATAAAATGGCATTTCATGAGGACAAATCTTTTAACGCCTGGTGAACGATCTGCTGTGGTGACACCGCGTGGGGGAAAAAAACAAAAACAAAGGAGGAGCCAAAGGGACTTACTTACACAGGCCTGTGGGAAAGATTCTGCATGAATGTAATTGAAGTAGACACTTCTTCCTTCTCTCTCTCTCAACACATGTGGTTCTGAACTTGCATGTAGCTTGAAATGAGTTTGCCAGGTACTTTCATTTCCAAAGCCTAGGTCAGCCAATGATGCTTGTTTTATCAATCAAAGCGTACTAGAGCTGAGAATATATAATGAATAAACTGACAGAGAGCAGACAGTCAAATTTTAAGGCAATAATTCCAAATCTGATGAACAGTATTGGAATTATGGTATTTTTTTTGGGTGGAGCCTCATTTCTAAAGAGCCCAAAGTAACTGGACAATTAACTGCAGCAGTATTTCATTTCCAGATGTCATTGACAAATCAATAAATAAATGCAATTAAATGTGAAGCGATCTGAAAATGCTTCCTTGTGTCACAGTGCCAAACTGGTCTGGCCTCGGTCATCAACTCTTCCTTGAATCAAGGACCATCTCCTCATAAAATTTTGATGAAATTAGTCCTCAACTGTTTGAAAAATTTTGAAATGGAGAAGACCTGCAGATGTCAGGGAATATGTGGGGTTAAAAACACAAATGTGCATGATGAACTTTTCAGTGTACTTGTAGCATCTTAAAACCAATTATAAAAGTCATCACAATCCATTCGAGGGACATGGGGATTAGGGAAGCTTTATCTTGTTCAGGCTCTGCTGAATGTTTGCTATTTTTGGCAGCTGATGCACAAAGCATTCACAGTGGGTTTCCTGTTCAAGAACAATAAGCCTTCAGGGCCAGATTCTGCTCGACACGATCCAAAAAACACCCACTTCTGTGCCGTGGCTTGTTGTCATCGGTTTTCAACTGGAAGCAGGTCAAGTCGGACCAAATCAGGCTGATGGTTCTGTGGGCTGAAGCCACCGATCATGCTGCAGATCACTTTGAGATTGATTTTTGTATCACTTTCAAATGAAGTGGAACAAGTGAGCTGTGAGAAAACACATTAGGAGGCCTTTGGGAAAGGGTCAGAAATTGGTCGGTAATGGACTATAACATGCAAAAGCAACAGTAATTTGAAAAGGTTGAAGTCGACGGTTTAGCTGAAAGCCGCAGTGAGGACTGATGACAGCACTCTGGCAGAAGCAGGTTAAAGCCAACTGCAGAGCCAAACATCGCCTGGGGGTTTAGCTGATCGCCTGCAGAGAACGTCGCAAACAAAGTGACGGACGACAAAATGCTTTCATTAAGTAACAGCGGCTGAACAGCAGGATGTGTCAGCTCAGGACAGAGAGGACGGAGAGAAGCTGTCTCTGCAAACGTCCAATGTTAAACCCTTTTAGTTTCATCCTTAAAGAGTTTTTCTGCCTCAAGAAGTCCTGATTGCTCAAAAAATAAAGAAACTACAGCTGCAGTCAGCATGCACATATCTCCACCAAGGCAATGCCGGAATGCACACTTCACTGTAACAAATCCAGATCCTGATTCAGATTGAACCAAACATTCCTTGTTGACTCTGTCAGGGTGGTTGAGAGGTGTCATCAAGACCAGTGCATTAGTTTGTGAGAATAGACTGAAATACTTCAAGTCAAGTCAAATCTAGGAGTAGGTACTTGTGCTGCACCTCGCCACATCTAAACAACGGAACTGCATTGCGGACTGGATGGCAACCACCCAGGCAGACAGCCAGTTCAGCTCCACCACCTGAAAGTAACCATCTATCTGCTGCAGCCAGGTGAAAGGTGGCTGTATCTTTGACTTGCTCCAGCCCCTGGTGTCCTCAACACTGAGGTACTTATATGCTGGAACACATCCAGAGAACTGTGCCACACAGCCAAAATATCATTGCTGACATCACAGTCCATAAGTAACTGCTCATTTGCCACAATGTCATTCCAATGGTACCCAAGGATCCTCCAAAGAGACAAAGCACCAAAACCTCTAAGATGTCACCTTTATCAGGAACCGACTGGAGGTCACAAATGCGAGTCACAGACGGGTAGCTCTGCAAGTTAGAACAGTTTACTAGGTTTTCAGGCTGGTGTCGGTACACGTGAAAGCAGTCCAATAATACAAACAGAAGTACAAAGATCATCAGGCAGGTGCGTGGTCAAAACAGGCGGGTGGTCAAAAACACGATGAAGCAATCAGAGCAAACGCAGAAACAAGAAACAGAGCTGGAGAAATGGCAATAAAGCGCATTAATCTGGCAAAGGTTAGTGGCAGAATGTGACTCTTAAATACACCCAGTGATTAGCACCAAATGAGAAACAGGTGTGCAAGGGAGGAGCTGAGAGTGGGTGTGACCAGATAGGGAGACGCCCACCACCAAGAGCCCAGATGCAGACAAGAGAAATAGGGACAGAGAAAGCCCAGAGCAGAGAAGAACCGAAGCACAACAAGGTAATCAAATAACATGAAAGCAAAACATGACATGGCAGCAAAGCAAATACAGACACTGACAACCTTAGGCCACTGGTTAGAGTCCAAGTCTCACAATCATACATTTAGATAGGAAGCACCAGGAACCTAAAGACTTGGACCTTCTTTGTCCTGCAAAAGGTATTGGCACCAACAGCAATCTCATGTTGTCATTAGCTGTTCCTGGGCATCTCCTAATCTCAAACACCAAAGACTCAAAGATATGAATGCCACTGTCATATCAGTATTTGAAATAGTGAAAATAAATAGTCCAAAACCACATCAAGATCTGTATCAACACCACATTATAATGGTTTATTCCAACAGATGAGACCACTGAATTCACCAAGTTTCATCAACATCTGTATTAGATATTTAAGTGAAAGTAAAGAAGTTACCCAGAATCCACACCCATATTTAGTGTCGATTCTGTGCGATTATTTCACCATGTTTAAAAGAAAGTGTCTGAAAACGGTTTGTCACAATGACAACAATACGTTATGTGAGCAAATCTCAGATGGCTGCTGTCTGACATCACTATCTTCACTGCTGTGGTTTCCTCCATTCTCAAATAGGAAAGAATGTCGAAATGATTTCACAAACGAACATTTACATTTGATAGTTTTTCTCTTGGGAAATTATTATGAATTATTTGTTGTTCAGTTTGCATCCAGGGATTGTTTTCCTATTAAAATTTTATGACATGATTGCAGTGAGCAATAAATATTGTTTATTATGCACCTATGGATCAATAATTTAAGTGATTCTGTCAGTTATTCCTGCCACATTCAGTGAAATTGTATTTAAACCTCTCATGAGTCCTCAGATTAGCCTTGTGACATTTTGATGGATTCTTGACCACCAGGTTGTGCAGAAATATATGAGGTAACTAACTTTGGCCCAAATTAGTTGAATGTTCAAATTTAAATTAATTTATGACCCAGAAAAATATGAACCCAAGGGCAAAATCATAAGTCGTGATGCAGCTCAATCTTGTGCTGAAGTTAAAGGCAGAAAAATGTTGGAGACTACAAATTGGGTGGGAGGGGAGATCAGCTAGACAGCATCCGACGGTGGCCTGTAGAATGACATTGAAGGTGAAATAAAGGAAGAGTGTGTGTGCTGAACAAAGGATCAGATGGTCAAAGTTCAAGGAGGAAGACAGTTGTGTGAGGCAGAATGTGAGACAGGGGCTTGGTGCTGGGGTACAGATACTGGAGGACTGGACAACCAGTGCAGAAGTGGCAAGGGAGACAGCGAGGAAAGTTTTAGGCGTAAAATACTTAGGTTCCCTTTGGCTAGTTCTGATGAAAGGTCCTATTAGTCCTGTAGCTCCAGATATGAATCTGACTCTCTGACTAACTGACAGAAAGTAAACAGGAATACAAGAAGATACCATATAAGGTAGCAAGGGCTCAATAGAAGGTATCTAGCTCTACATGAAGTTGAACACTAATGAAGGAGAAAGACTTGAACTTATTGGCCAGACAGAGGGACTGAGCTGGAAATGATGTGCAGCAGGTTAGGGTCATAAAGGATGCAGACGGTAATGTGCTGACAAATGAGGAGAGTGCGTTGAGAAGGTGGAGGGAGTACTTTGAGGAGCTGATGAATGAAGAAAATGAGAGCAAGGAAAGGTTGGATGATACGGAGAGGGTGAATCGGGAAGTGCAATGGATAAGAAAGGATGAAGTGAGGACAGCTATAAAGCTGATGAATAGTGGAAAGGCAGTTAGTCCAGATGGTATACCAGTGGAGGCATGTAAATACTCAGGAGGATCATAATGGATTTTTTTAACCAGATAGCTCTATAAAATCATTCGCCGTATTGAGGTTTCAATTCTCACGCAAATCTAGCAAAATCTCAGAGAGGTGGCAGCACCACGAGAAGTCAACAACATGGTGAACTGCTACAAGATGCTCAGATAACGCTAGAATTTAACTGCTGCACAATTACAATGGCATCACCATCGCAAGGTAAACTCTTTGTCTATTGTGCCTAAAACTCTCGTAAATATATTATCTAGATTTTTAGACGTTATTGTGTTTGTATTATGTAAACGTGAGAATCTCAAGTGATTTCATCGTTATTTGCAACGGGAATTGCCTTGAGCCACAATCTCATCCTGTTCTTGTCATTGTGGGGGAAAGTGAAGTATGCTCTCTTCACTCCCTGCTTATTGTCCTTTACAACACTGTTGGTGGGAAGGTTTTGTTGTAATGATGAACCCAGGTATGCAGACAGGTAATACTTGAGGGATGTGTCAAAACCGAGTGATTTATTGGCAGAGCCAGGTGAAAACAGTCCAACAGTTTATGAGGTCACAGGTGCACAAAAAGAGTATCCAAAATCATTGGTGGCAAAAGACAGAGAGACTTCACGGAGAACAAATTAACACTGACCAGAAAAAGCTTGACAACAACAGGGAATACACAGAGATCACAAAAATACTCACTCAATACGCACGGAGCAGACAAAGGGAATGAATCAGCAAAGACTGACAAACTGGTGAGAGCGTGAATACCGAATGACTAAATGACAACAGGTGTGTGAAAAACAGTGAGCCGGAACTAAAGACGCACGTGATAAAACAGAACACAAGGAGATAAACCACTAAACAGACATTAACCAGTGATAAATAACACAACGGACATCAAAAGGTGAGCAGAAAATAAATCATCACAATAACCAAACATAACCGCAGAAGAGGAGAAATCATAACACAGAAACCAACTTAAACTTTGAAGTGTACAAAGTGCAGCAGTGTAGAAACCAACATGAATATATAAATAAGATGTCTGAAATTCGGTTTGGGTTTATGAAGTTCCACACGGGTTGAAGGCAGCAGACACGGACTATTTGTAATATTTGTTTTAGCGAGTGTTCAGGGGTCTCATGCATGCAGTCTCTTATAAATGTTATGAAAGGCATAAAATTTTATATTTTGGTAGTATAATGTTTATTTGCAATAGTCATCATGTGGTTTCTCCATGTTTTGATTGCACCGCCTCTCTGGCGCGCAAGGGATTATGGGATACGTCAATAGGGCGAAAGGAAAGTGAGAAGCTGCATGAGGAGGGGAGAACAAGTGTAATGGTGACAATTTTTTTAAGAATACAAGTGATGGGTAGAGCTGCAGTAACTACAGAGTCATAAAGTTAATCAGCCACAGCATGATGTCATGGGAAAGAGCATGGAAACTAAGCTTCAAAAAGAGGAAAGCTCTGTGAGCAGTAATGTGGTTTTATGCTGAGAAGGAGCGCAACAGATGTAATGTTTGTGCTGAAAGTGCAGATGGAGATGTATACAGAAAGCTAGAAGGAGTTGCATTGTGCATTCGTAGATTTAGAGAAAGCCTATGACAGGACACAGAGAGAGGAGCTGTGGTATTGCATGAGTAAGTCTGCAATGGGAGAGAAGTATGTGAGGGTGGTGCAGGATATGTTTGAGGAGACAGGACTCTAGTATTTGTAGATGACATTATGATATATATATATATATAGTGAGAGTAGGGAGCAGGCTGTGGTGAACCTGGGTAGGTGGTGATATGCACAGGAGAGAAGGAGAATGAAAGTCAGTCAGCGCAAGATAGAGTGTATGCATGTGAATGAGAAGGAGGGTGATGGTATGGTGTGGTTGCAAGGAGTCAAGATGATGAAGGCAGATGATACTTAATACACTTGACACAATACCACCTCAAATTAATGGAGATCGTGATGGAAAGTTAAAAAAGAGAGTGCAGGCAGGGTGGAGTGGACAGAGAAAAAGTGACAAGAGTGAATGACAACTAAAACTGGGTTGTAGTGTCTGATGCTTGAACAAGAAAAAAACAGACGTCTGGCTCTTGATTATGCTTCAAAAAAAATCTGGCAATTTGAATTGGATGAGTGGACAGGAATGGGTTATGTCCAAAGACAATCTAGCGAATTATGGGTGACAGCTGGACAGCACTGATTTATGCAAAGAAAAACTGGCAAACTGAGGAGAACAAAACAGCTGCTTGGTCAAGGAGCGCAGGCAGTGGAACTGCATGTTAAAAACAGGGCCCAACATCTCTTAAAATAACAGGATATACTCCTGAAATGACAAAATGAAATTCAAAGGCATTAAAATCATGATCCGACTGATGTGACAACCAGAGAGTACGGGTTACAGTTGATCCAGTGTAAATAACACTATAATTCTAATTTCCACATGGGCAGTTTTGTGTCAGAGAAGCATGTTTCTTTCAGAATATATTTGCATTTTAAAAGGCAGCATAATAGAAATTCACCAGGCAAGCTGAGCAGAAGTGGAGAAAAGTGAAAACAGAGCAGTGTGATGGAAGTTTACGGCTTTCCTTTGGGATTCTGGGTGGTTTCTGATATACAGACAAATGCATGATTCCTGTGAGGAAGGTGAATATCTTTTTATATAGCCATAGTGCTCCAACTTCCCAGCCAATCAGAAGTCAGTATCCAGGCCACAGAGGGATCATCACAGAGACAGAAAACAATCAGAGAAGAACAGACGCAGTCCGGATAGATTTTAACAGCACACTTATTAATAATCGTCTTAATGGATAAAGGAACAAAACAGAGTCAGCAGGGAGATATTTAGCCTTCAGAAGAGCAAGTCATGAATAAATTATTAAGAAATAACAGAGATGATCCTGCGTGTAGGGGTGTACATAACATTAATTAGCAAAATACACTTTTGTCCTTTTTGTCTGCAACAACATAGCCAGTCTTGCCAGATCTGCTTATTATAAGCAATTTTGGGCATGTGTTCTTGTTAAGTCACTTCTAAATATTGAGAAGCATTCCTTCTGTTTCTGAGCTTGCTTTAATATACCTTTGTTCATATTTATTTATATAAATCATCTGATAGGATGCAGTTTGCTGTTGTATTAATAATTGTCATTATGATACATTTATTCTTGTACAATTGTCATTTTTGTTAAAACATATTGTTCCAAATATGAAACAGTGGAGATTTTTTTTTCTCTTTTGAAATACATCTGAAAATAATGGAGATATCTTATATTCAGGGTCTGTACTTTTACATATCATATGTAGCCACAACAGTAGGTGGCATCAAATAGCGGTGAAACAAACGAGAGGGCCTACCAGGACTGAAGAAACCGGCCCCCTCACTAGCTTACAGCATAACAGAGTGACCCAGTGATTGTTCTGAACAGAGATCACCTAAAAAAATAAAAAAAAAATCACGTAAGTTAGCCAGGAACTGGGGTGAAGTTATGACATAAACCTTAAGCTTCTATTGTTAATTGCGGTATAGTCATCAAACAACTTTCAAGCAGCCAAGAAATACTGTGCGAGCATGTCATGTAAAAAGATGGCAAGGTTCTTGAATAAAGAAATGAGAAGCTGCTCACAAAATGTGATTTTATTACTAAAATGTCAGGTCATTTTACAATCAGAGTTGTGTCATATTCGGAGCAAGGCTTGTAATCCTGGTAGTGGTAGCATTCTTGAAAAATAAATATCTTACTGAGCCCAGCTGCTGCAGTGACTCGCTAGCTAACGATCTTCGCAAGGTTGCATGTGCTGTAGTGGTCTTAACAGTTTGGCTTTTGAAGGTTGGACTGCAATGCAATTAGATATTTTACTGAATACTTTCACCTTGTAGCCATGATGTTAGCTATTTATGAAGGAAATTAGCTCCATATGTTGCATAACAATAACTGCTGCAGAAACATCAAGACAACACTGTGTAATCAAGGTTTTAGTCCTGCCCATTTTGTTAGAGCATACAGATAAAATCTGACTTACTCATAATGCTTTAACATTTGTTCACTGATTTGTGGCTGGAGTTTTATGCAATACTTTAATGGTTTCACTTTGCTCTTTACATTTCAAATACATCTAACATACATTTCATCCAGTTATTACTACAACAAGACTGTCGATGTGTAAACTCGACCTATTCTGAATTCTTATTTTTCCGTATCTGCAATTACAATCAGACTCCTTGAAATTATAATTTTTTCCATCTAAGCTAAAAATTCTAATGATTAAAAATTGTTGATCATAACTGTGTTCCAATAAATCCTGCAGCTGTTGTGTTGTCAAAGTGAAGCTCATCGCCACACATAAATATCTAATGTCACAACTTAAAGGTACAGTTTTTGTGCTGATAAGCGGTGGGCAGATCGATCAAAATATTGATAGTACCGATACTAACATTGGTATTTGTATCTGATTGATAAGAGTGTGATAGGATTGATATTTTAGTTTCTGTTTTGACAGAAACTAAATTGTTTCTGCTGTGACAGAGGAGTATTTTTTTTTTTCTCTATTGAGACAGATTTCGAGTGAGGAATCACCAAAAATAAACCTCTACTTCTGGTTGCCTAAAATAGTGCTGCAGTAAGAGCACAGTGTCTTCCTGAAAAGTTCAAGGAGATTTTCAACTTTAAAAAAAAAAAAATGTAAAAAATCAGTGTAATTTTTGCTGATATAAAACTTATTTTACTGAATAAACAATGCAGAAAAACACTTTAGAAACTGTGTCATTATGCAGTTTATTCAACAGAGGGCACTCACGCTCAAATAAAAGATATGTTGGGTTTACTTAAAAATGTTGTTTCAAGTGGTTCCACATAACTCCGTAAAGTAGATGTTAATAAACCAGTGTAACTTAACTCAAACTGGTTTATTAACATCTACTTAACAGAGTTATGTGGAACCACTTGAAAGAACATTTTTAAGTAAACCCAACATATCTTTTATTTGAGTGCAGATGGCATTGTTTACAGCTCTGTCGAGCATGGCTGGGACCCCCATCACCCCATGGTCACACAGCAAGAGACAGAGGCAAAGTGAGCAGCTGCCGTTCCTTTTCAGAGTGGGCATTTTAGAGCAAGTGGTTGGCTATGGCGCCAGCTTGACGTGTGTTGGATGGTTGTTGGTTATATTGATAGGTATTTATAATAATGTTAATGTTTAAAGTGTAAAACATCAAGCCTCAGTTACATTTTTTTTTGCCATGAGTTTGATGACGAAATATTCGGAAAAAGTGCAAATTTTCATGTATACTCGTATATCGGTAGATATATTGGTGTTGTAAATTTTTTACTCTCTAATATCAGTATCATATCAGCCCCCCCGCCCACAGCAAAAAATCTATAATTGGTCGGGCTCTACTTTAAAGCACATTGCTGCCCCCAAGACACCACAGATGGCAACCATGCAGGCAGACAACCAGTCCATTTCCACATCTTTAAAATAACCATCTATCTGCCGCAGCCGGATGAAACGTGGGGGCCCTCTTGGCCTCCACCCACTGGGGTCCTCAACAGCCAGGCACCTGCACGCTGGATCATGCACAGAAAAACATGCCAGATGGCCAAAATGTCAAAGGTGACACTCCCTCACAATGAAAATGGTGCTCCTTATTTACAGAAAAAAAAAAAAAAAAATGTATTTGAAAGCAATCCCCTCTGCTTTCGTCTCGCGGGTTTTATCTGCTCCTTTTTACACACAAAAACCCCAAGGGACTCATTA
>CABFOU010146419.1:2935-17407 GCA_900660325.1 Opsanus beta
TGAAATGAGCATGCAATTCTAATTTGAGCTCCTGTCCCTTTTTGTGTTATTTGGAAAGAACAGTTTCTTATGTGGAAAAAATAGATGTCGTTAATGCATGAAAATGGACTAATACCACAGCACAAGGGAAATTCCTGAATTGTTTTGATAGCAGCCATAGAACGATGAATACTTTATAGATGTATTATGATCTTTTACAGTGTTTTCCATTTTGAATTTATGTGTATTGTCGGTATGTCAGCCAAACATTTAATCAAACCTACTGTGCTTGGATTTTTAATCATCATTTTACTCAAACTATCATCTCTAATGTTTTGCAGCCATTCCTTCCGCACCACGCAACGTCATTTCCAGTGTCAACGAAACCTCGCTCTTGCTGGAATGGAGCGAACCGCGTGACCTGGGTGGCCGCGAAGACACCTTCTACAACGTCATCTGTAAAAAGTGCCTGCCCGAGCGAAGAATGTGCTCGCGATGTGATGACAACGTAGATATCTCGCCGAGACACCTGGGCCTGACCCAGCGCCGCGTGGCCGTTCGTAACCTGCAGGCCCACACGGACTATAGCTTCGAGATCCAAGCGGTCAATGGTGTTTCAAACAAGAGCCCCTCAACACCTCAGTTCTCGGCGGTGAACATCACTACTAATCAGGCCGGTGAGTGCAGAGCGCAGGGCATTGCGGTTAGAGCTATCTGTCAAAGATCAATACTGATTTTGCAGGCACTGACAAGTTTCCAGGCAAGCACTACAAAAAGAACCAAAGAAAATGTTCTGCGTTTGAGGAGTAGTGATCAATTTCTTATGTGCATGTAGGAGTACGCTCCATGCTTTCGCTTTGAACAGGGATTGAGCAGGCAGATGTTCTTCTGAATGAGCTTAGAAAGGGACCTTTTTCTCACACCCACAGCACGCTCTGTACTGACACTGCTGCAAATAGCAGGAGCGAGGCAGTCTGTATTCAGTGCGTTCAACCTTCAGTATTCTTCCTGCCCACTGCTTCCAACCCACCGAACCTCCAGCCTACAGCAAATACAGTAACTAGGCCAATGTTGCTGTCAGTGCTTACAAGATTGAAGCCCAGCTCGACGCAGAAATATTCATATTCCTAATGATTGTCTGCAGTAAGGTTTGCTCTGAGATTTGCAATATAAATTGAATGTTGGGGTTAATCCCAGTGTGGATTGAGCTAGAGATTACAATGCATAGATTACTATGGAAATCAGTGAAAGGGTATGCACACTGCTCAGACATAACATTGTGGATGCTGAAAGGTGAATTGAATAATACAGATTACTTAATTACAAAGGCACCTGTCCCTGGATAGGATAAATTAGGCAGCAAGGGAACATTTTGTCTTCAAAGTTGATGTGTTGGAAAAATGGGGACGCATAAATATCTCAGTGACACCAACAAGGGTCAAATTATAATGGCTAGACGACTGGGCCAGGGCATCTCCAAAACTGCAGTTCTTGTTGGATATTTCCGGTCTGTACTGGTCAGTACTGCTCAAAAGTCATCCAAGAAAGGAAAAGTGGTCAACGGTGACAGGATTATGAGCAACCAAGACTCATTAATGCACATGGGGAGCAAAGTGTGGTCCGATCCAACAGAAGAGCAAGTGTAGGTCAAACTGCTGAAAAAATTGTTAGTTCTGATAGAAAGGTCTAATGCAGTCCGTATCTCGATGGATCTGGGCTGTTTTAGTGGCAAAAGGGGGTCCTTCACACTATTAGCGAGGTGGTCAAAATGTGTGATTGGTGTATGCATGTTTCAGGAATTCGTCATTGCTTTCCTTTGAGTTTACCTTAAATGACCTCAAGAAATTTCAGTGCTCTTGAGTTTTCTCTACACTTTTGTCCTTGTGAGTCAGGCCTTTTGTTGACATTCTCGCAGGGCTCTTAAATTGTGCCTCTGAGGTGTTTATTCTCTATGTTAAATTTGCTCTTTAGGCAGGCTTAGACAACGCAGAGGATTATCCTTTGCTCCATCCCCCATCATCTTTCACTTCACTCCATGGCTTTGTCTCCATCCTTACCCGAGCGTTCCTGCGTGCAAAAAGACATTTGTGGGTCTACGACCCAAAGGCCCCACAGGGCTCATGTGCGGGCTTTGCGGTGTTACGAGGGGTCAGGCGTAGGGGTGCTTGGGGCCAGGGTCTGTTCTGGGGTAACATAGGTCAGAAAGGTGCAGGAAGAGAGGACAAGAAGGATGGAAAGAAGCATCAACCGTGATCAGATTATCCTTTGGTGTAGTCCCAAGAACGCCCCGGTATGTGCCTTCACCTTTTAAGAAGCAAAATAAATACTAGGGTAGTGATAAGCCCCAGGAGCTACCTCCATGGTTACTTCACCATATTCTCCCATGAAGGGCCCCTAATCCCCCAGCCCGAGTAACCAGTGATCTGCCCAGGATGCATTGTCTTCTCATGCAGGAAAAAAGAAAAAGAGATGGAGAGTCTGAGTGGATGGGGCTGGTCTTGGAGGTGAAGTAGGGAAAGAAAGGTTTGTGAAGAGAGAGCAAGAGAGGGAAACAGAAAGCTGTCTGGCCATAAACACAAGCATCGGAGGGAGAAAGGGAATACAAGAAGGAGGATCAAAGACGCAAAACTACGGATTAAATAGATTTTAAGGGGGAAAAAATGGGAGATTGAGGAGGAGGGGTGGGAAGAATGATGGGAGTGAGGCTGAGACATAATGGAGATGTACGTAGGTCTACAGTGGTGAAAAGGAAGCCAAAAAGTGAAGACCGAATGAATGGAAAAACACTGGGAAAGGCGAATGTGCGAGTCTGGGAAACAAATAAACACAGCCATTGTGAGACGGTTGAAGTTATGAAACAAAAACGACAGAGTAGATGGAGAAGAGGGAGTGAGTCAGCGGCGGGGAGTAAGCCTGAACGTACAAAAGAGGAAAGGGAGACGGGGACGCAGACAGCGCTTGGCTGTTAATAGGCATATGTGAACAAAGCACGAAAAGCTCAGGTGGGTGGAGTGCCCATGTGCTTTATCCTTTTCCACGGGTGCGTCTGTGCAACCTTGCATAAACAAATGAGTGTGTGTTGTGTGTGCACATTCGATGCGTGCGTTTAAATTTTAATAGTTCCTCAAAGCATTATTTCTTATAGCTACAAAGGCTTTAAAAAGACCAAAACACTACTTTCGCTTGAGGATAGAGTGAAAGCGCGGCGGTAGAGTGGACGGTCTACATCTGTATTCCTGCTTGTGTCTTTACTCGTGTCTGTAAGGCAGAGAAAACTGAGATTTATCCACCAGTTTTGTCATTTCATTCTCTTGTCACTGGAGAATTAAACATTCCCCGGCTTTCCCCCCCCGAGGACTCGAGGAGGGAGAATTTGAGCATTAGTGGGGAATGGTTCTGCATACTAACTATAGGCCGAAGCCACTCACAAAGCCCTCGTCTGAGACTTTGTATTTGGGCTTGTGTGGATGCACAAAAGGGGCACAGAACTTGAAAAGGCATGACAGAGAAAACAGAAAATAAAGCGGATTTTTTTCTTCTTCTTCTTTTATTTGCTTTGCCCTGCACAGCTCCATCTGCAGTGCCCACGGTTCACCTGATGGCGGCCACGTCCAACACCATGAGTCTATCCTGGCTGCCTCCGGAGAAACCAAACGGAATCATTCTGGATTATGAGATTAAGTACCATGAGAAGGTAAGAAGGAATGTAAGTCAACGCCTCTAATTCAATCCAATTTCATTCACTCTCATGGTTTCTGTTTCATCTGTGCGTCTGTAAATGTCAAAACAATGGGCCCGCTGATAAACAGATGGTTGCGCCGAGGCAAATGTCACCATTTGGAGTCTTTGTGTGTGATCATCCTCCCTTACTTATTCTCATCTTTTTATTCCACCATTCTTTCTTTTTTCCTTCCCCTTCCCCCATTCCCATTCAACATTCTCATTATTCCCTGCCCTTTTCAACACCCCTAATTCCATCTCTCCCTCTTGTTCACCCTCTTACTCCCTCAATCCATGCATTTGGAACTTTCAGTGTTTTCCACAGGCCCCCAGAGCTGTGACTGGATTTGCTTCAGTGAGAGAACAAAGCCGCTCAGTGTAGATCTGCTCTGTTTGTTGTCTTGTCGTCCGCCTGCTGAATTAACATGCCGGCTATAATCTATCCCTCTCGATTTCTCTCTCTCACTCTTTCTCTGCTCTTCCTATCTGTACATTCTTGCATGTGGCTGCATGGTCACATTGGTTATCCACGTTGGGGACCGTGAAGAACAGAGATGAAAGCAAGCACAAGAAGCTGTTACTTGCTAACATTTTCATCTTTGGCTTCTTATGTTTTGCTAGGATCAGGGTGAAGCCATCGCCCATACTATGACTGCCCAACAGAGCTCTGCCCGCATTGAAGGTCTCAAACCAGGTACACCGTATGTGGTACAAGTCCGTGCTCGAACAGTGGCTGGTTACGGCCGCTACAGCAGCCCAGCAGACTTCAGCACCAACTTGCAAGGTGTGTTACTTCTAATGCCATTTTTGTTTTGTTTTCCCCTTTTGTTCAGCGGGATAGGAGTTGGGCTACCATTACTATAGACCAGGGTCACAGTATTTGTCCGCATCCTTGGACAAGACACTTAGATTCTCACTTAGAATCTTAGAGTCTTAGATTCTCAGCTGCTTCACACTAAGGTATTTGAGGATGGACACCAGTGGGCCTCAAGGCCACAATGGGATTTACTTTTTCTTGTTCTTTTTTAATTCTGGGATATATTGAGCTATTTTCATCTTAACCAAAATACTTCAGTAATAGAGTCATGCAAAATTTTATCGGCATATCCCTTTTGCTCAGTGGGACAGGAGTTAGGCTACTACTATATAGACTTAGGTTGAAGTCCTGTTCACACTGCCTGTCTGTGTCCGTGGACAAGACACTTCATCTGCATTGTCCCAGGAAATGGGTGGTGGCCTTGGCTGGAGAAATAACCTGCGATGGACTGGCATCTCAGCCAGGGGATAGGCACCAGTGAACCTTTAGGTCTATATAGGAGTTACTTCTTCATGTTTTTTTAACTCCAGGATATACTGGGATATTTGAAGCTTTCCCAAAAGGCAGGGGTGATGGCCAAGCGGTTACTAAGCTTGTTTCCAGAATGGAAGGTTCCTGGTTCAAAGCCACCCCTGCCCATTCTCCATGTAATGTGGAGTTGCGTCAGAAAGGGCATCCAGCTAAAACTTGTGCCAAGTCAACATGCAGGTCCATGCTTGGCTCTGCTGTGGTGTCACATAGTGAAAAAAAAAGGGTGAAACCGAAGAGACTTACTTTTGTAGCTTAGCCAAAATATTTCGATAATAGAGCAGCACATAAGCCTATGGGCATAATGAAGTATCATCACCTTATAAAACAAGAGGCTACTTCACCTGTTTTTTTATGCAAATGAAGTAAAATCCTGATAGAGAAATTCACTTATGAGGTGATAATCTCATATTGCTCAAGGTATCAGCCTCAGTTTTTTTAAACATCATCCTCATTGTTAACCACACAGTATAAAAGAACTGAGTCATCTAAATTGCAGTCTTTATAACTGTATTTATCACTGCACTCCATTCTGTTTAATACAGCCCCAGGAACACAAGGGTATGACTTCACTTATGCAAGCACAACAGTAAAGAAGGCATAAGAGGGATATTAGGCTATATTTAGAGTACAGTGGAGCAAACACAGTGGTACAGCCACCACCATATATGCATATCTACATTCATGACATGCTGGTTATGCAATTCTTTTCTCATTTTCACCCTAAAGATACCATGGAGAAGTCACTGCAGGAACAGTTGCCTCTCATCGTGGGATCAGCCACCACTACTTTGGTCTTCATCATTGCAGTTGTTGTCATCGCAATCGTCTGCCTCAGGTGGGGAGATAATTCCACTATCAGCCTGTCAGATGCTTTCAGACTTCTGAAACATGTGCTTGAGATATCATCTTCAAATTTAACTATCCAGTTTGCACAGCAACAGTGGACTTTTTGTTGTCTGTCAGGTTAGCAGAATGCATACATATACATAGCATCAAATGTCACCTCGTGCATTTCCTTCGAACCACCTTTGAAATGCAATGCCACCGAATGCCAGATTAACCCTCTGAATCTGTGAATACTAAACAGTGTTGGCCAAAAGTCTAGTTTGTCTAGCTTAGCGGGCGCAGCATGACAGAGCAGGTGTGGGGCATAATTGTCCTGCCCTCTTGGCTCGGCTGCACTCGGACCCAGATGCGCCCTTGTGTCTGTAGGGTGCAATCGTACGAGCACCTGCTCACACCTTTTCATAAAGACTGACACAGGATCACCTGCATGTACCCGCACATGTTTATCCTTAGAACAGTGGTGGTGAGTGCACGTGTACGTATGTGAAAGGTTGGCGCTCACTGCTGACTGGCGCTCGCTGGATTCCCTCTGCAAGGCAATGCAGCCAGTGGCTGACAAGCGCGGGCATTGGTCATGCTAGACTGAATAATAATCTCCCTGGCTTCCCCCCTCTGCTCCTTCTCCCTCTTGCCTCTTAGCTCTCTTCGATTTTCACACCGTTATATTGTGTCTCTCTCAGGGTCTTGGCTTAGCCTCCTGCTGTGAATGCCACAGACAAGGACGGAGAATATAGTAATAATACAAACAGAGATTTGGCATATTCCGGAACCAAATTAGAATTTGAAATAAGATGCAAATTGCCACTGGGTATTATTGCCCTGGTTACTGGTTAGACAACAAAGGAAGCACATTAACATGTAATTTCAACAACCCAGCCCCCTCGCTCTGTCGTACGTCTTTGTGTCCCACGAGTGCAAAGGGAAAACGTGCATAAAGACGGGAACGCAGCAGCAGAAATGCATGGGGGAAGAGTAAGCGAGAGATGAAAAACGGATAAAGAAAAAAAAAGAGTGAACAACGGCAAGCGAGCGGGAAGGAGTTCACGAGGAGAAACTGTGAGGCAGATTGGATTCAAATGAATAGTGTGACGTCTACGGGGTGAGGAAGGTGAGACAGCTGAGCTTGCTGTTTGAGCGCGGCTGCTCATTTTGGGAGTGAACGGCTTACAGTGGCTGGCTCAGACAATGGTATGATCGCCTTTTGTTTGGACCCTTGATACAGTCCCAGCGTGTGAATCATTTTACTGCAAGGCATCGATTCAATCTTTATGTGCAGCGTGTTCTTGTATTCCAGTCCAAAAAGACAAAAATACATCATCAAGCAACACTGCAGTGTAAATACTTGAATACAGATATTCAAGTCAAGTCTAGTCTGAGAGCATGCTCTGGTGTCACTCATCACCGCACACTCCACAACACGGAACCGCCTTGGGTCCTGGATGGCAACTACCCAGGCAAACCCGTCCCACCTATCGAAAGTAACAGCACACCGGCCGCAGCCAGGTGATGCTTGGGCGTCCTCTTGACCTTCTCTAGCCACTGGGGTCCTCAGCACTCAGACATCTACATGCTAGAACATGCACACTTATGGCAAATTTCTCTTGGCATGTTCCAGCATGTAAGAGTCCCAGGATCATGCACAGTCTGCAGATATTATCAGGAATCATGTCCTTATTGTGTTACTTTACAGTATTGCATTGTGCTTTGTGGATGTGACTCAGTTTGTTTTTTTTATCTTTCTCCGCAGAAAGCAGAGGAATGGTTCAGAATCTGAGTACACAGAGAAACTGCAGCAGTACAGTAAGTGTCTTTGCTGAGATCCGCTGCCTTTCACATCCTCCACATTCCAGCACAGTCAGTGTTCTTTGACTTCAACGTAATGAGCACAATCCCAGCATTACTTCGTCGAGTGATGTGTATCGCACATTTTGTCCACACATGCATGAAGAGGCACTTGTGTTTAGATTAAACATACTTTTGCACTGATGCTGAGGTTTTTGTTTGGCGGCATTGATTCACGTTCCTGTTCTTGCCACTGAATCCCCCATAGTGACGCCAGGAATGAAGGTCTACATTGACCCCTTCACCTACGAGGACCCCAATGAGGCCGTGCGCGAGTTTGCCAAGGAGATTGACGTCTCCTGCGTGAAGATCGAGGAAGTCATTGGCGCAGGTAACCCACCAAAGCTCCTGAGCTACAGGGGGAAGACTGCTAGTCACCTCCAGGCCATACCGCTAGAGGACTTCACGCCAAGCGGTACTTTCACTCAATTCATTGCTAGCCCTCTCCTTGCTCCCCTCGTTACTCCACTCGCCACCTCTTAGGAACCGCTTTCCAGTCTTCCAGTTGTCTTCACCCCTCTCCTCTGTGTAGGCATTACTAGCTTTGTCTTCTCTAAGGTAGCTTGACTCACAGTACTAGCACCCTTGCACTGTTTGTACAGTAGTTTAAATACACTTTCCATGTGGTGAGTGTTTATTGTTTCACCCATGTCCTTGAAGTCCTGGAACAGGAGACATGCTGTGTAAAGAAACTGATTTACTGTATTTTAAATAAGTATGACACAGCTGTCAACTCCAACTAATTAAAAACACCTTTGTGAATCTAATTAAAGCAGACATTTGAGGATACATGACTAAAGCCCCATAAAGACGGGATTTATTTTTGAAGGGGAGATACAGTGATTTAATCCAGCATGCATTCTCACTCGAAGTGCACATGCGCCTGCTTTTGATTTGCCACAATTGTATTATTATTTTATTTTTTTATTTTTTTTGAAATTGCACTTCTTACTTTTCCAACTTTTAAATCAAGTTGAGATCAAAGCCATTTTTAAGTATTTATGCATGAAAAATGCCAGTTATGAAAATTGCTGGATTTCTAAAAGTATGTTAGATCTGTATTACATTTCAAAGTTTCGTTCCAAACCTCATGAATAGTCTTGCTTTTGGCTTCTTCCGTTTGTACTCGGGGTTAGCGCCAGCAGATGTAGTATGAATCTGCATGTTGATTTGGTACAAATTTTACACCGGGTGCACTTCTTGAAGCAACTCCAGATGTGCAAGGAGAATTGGTAAATATTAGTGCATTGGTAACCTTGAACGGGGAAACTTTAGAACTTTAGAGGCAGGCATAGTTACCGCTTGTGCCACCGCAAACCTGATGCATAGACTGTGGAATATCTATCTATCTAATTGATTTTATATACTGTATCTCAGACTTTTAAATGCATACAGGTTCAAACATGATTCAGTTTCACTCCATGATATAATACAAAATGCGTTGTTGTGTCTTTGTTCACATTTGCTTGTACACCTTGTACGAAGCTATTAATCCACAAGATGATAGAATAGCGCTTCATTGTCTGTGTTTTACAACACAATTTAAGCTGTTTTTGATTTTAGTTGGAAGTCAGACTTAAATCACTTTCAACGTCCTCCTATTCAAGTTTATGGAGTCGGAGAACATGGATAGCCGCATCTAGGCCGGTGTTTTAGCTAGTTAGTTAGCCAGCTAGTTTTATCAATAAATGTGATCTTGCTAGCCTTTGCTTAAACCCTTTCTTTTTATCTATCCAAAAAGTCATGCAGAAAATACATTTAAGAGGTTTAAAATTTAAAAATCTAAATCTAAAAGTTATTACCTTTCACTGTATATGCAGCTATGGTGAATGTGATGTCATATGTGCATGTACTTGGAATTAACAGAGCTCTTGACATGGAATTCTAGCTTTTACGATCTTTTTTATTTTTCTGAATCCAGAGTAGAGCAGGTAGCTTAGTGGCTAAGGAGCTGGCTTGCCAATATGTAGACCTGGGTTTGAATCCCGTCCTTGGACAGGACATTAAATACGCATTGTCTCAGTCCACCCAGCTGTAAATGAGTACCAGCCTCAGCTGGGGCAGTAACCTGCATCAGACTGGTGTCCTGTCCAGGGGGAGTCACAGACTCTCATCCGCTTCAGACTATGGAATCCAATTTCAGTTTCAATTTATTTCATTTTTTATAGCGCCAAATCACAGCAAAGCTGCCTCAAGGCGCTACACACAAGTGAGGTCTAACCTTACCAACCCCAGAGACAAACACTGGCACCAACTGGGGCTCAGGGCGTATATAGGACTCATTTCTGAGAAATCCGGATTGAGTAATAACTGAATGGAGGAATATTCCTTCCATCATGACATCTTCTGGCATGGATATACTGCACCCCATGTTTGATGTTGGTATTGCAACTTGCTGTAGTATTGTTTTTCGTTTGGCGAACACACATTAAAAATGATTGCGGGATACATCATGCGTCATGTGCGGTCATGTAGAGAACAGGAAGTATGTTTGCACCTTTCTGAAGCAATTCCAGTAATTTCACAGTTGCTGTTCAAAATTTCAAGTCATCAAAAAAGGATCATAGTTAGCATTTATAATCAATGTCCCCTTGAAATATCAATCCTGTCCAAATGGGGCGAAATATTTTAAATGCTTTTTATCTACTCCAGGCTTGGCAATCTCCAATTCAGCTGTCCCTGACCCTTGCCCCTAGCACTTATCCCTCAAACTCTGTGGTTGTCCTGTCCTGTAGGAACCCTCTGTATCTTTGGATATATTAGACAGTAAATTATTACTAATGTGTTTGATAGTAACATCTCTGCTCAAAAGCTACAGGACTGTGCCAAATGAGGTTGAGTTTGCTAACTTTGTATCTGAGCCCAAATAGAGGATGTTGTGATGGCAGAGATGGGAGTCCCTGCTACTGGTCCTGCTACTACTACCATTGCTACTGCTACCGCTACTACTACTACTGCTACTACTACTACTACGACAGCTCTTCTACTGCAGAGACTACTTCTTGACTCCAATCGCTTCCCAGCATTCGCCTTTTAAGTGACAAACCCTCAACCCTGTCCTTCCTGTCCCCTCTTCATCATGTACTCCTTTCTCAATCCATCCCTCCATCCCCTCTCCTCTCTTCCTTGATTTTTTTCCTTCTCCTGTTACCTTTGAACACATCACATTTATTGCACTTTTTTCTTGCACTCTTGTATACACTTGATGTAGATTTTAAATGTAAATCGTCCACAACATTGAGACCACCCAAGCTTCTGTCTCCTCCTATCTCCTCCTCCTGCGCCCGCTATGCCACATCCTCCGAAGCATAGCCACACCCCACATCACTCCCTGTCCTTGCACCTCCTCTCCTATCCCCCCCATCACTTTTCAACCTGTTTTTTAAATTATACATTCAGATATTTAGCATTTTACATCTCGCACCTTACCCATCACAGTACACACTTGTCACTGAATGCTCCTCATCACCAAAATTCCAAAACACCCCTCAAAAGTCCTGGATTCTTGTAGTTTCCTTCCTGCTACCCTTCCCTGGTTCCTTGGTTCTAACCAGTTAACTGTCCCCTCTCCCCTCTTTCCCCCCCACTCTCCTCCACTCTTCCATCATCCCTATCTTGTCTCCCTCTTTGGCTGTTTCTCTGGCTGTCTCACCTGGACTCTCACAGGAGAGTTTGGGGAGGTGTGCCGGGGTCGCCTCAAGCTGCCGGGCCGTCGGGAGATCATCGTAGCCATCAAAACTCTGAAAGTGGGTTACACCGACCGCCAGAGGCGAGACTTCCTGTCCGAGGCATCAATTATGGGCCAGTTTGACCACCCCAACATTATCCGCCTAGAAGGCGTGGTCACCAAGAGTCGCCCCGTCATGATTGTGACCGAGTTCATGGAAAATGGAGCGCTGGATTCATTTCTGAGGGTGAGAAAGAAAGCACATACTCCCAATGAAACGTGATCTTATCAACAAAGCAACACCACTCAGAAGATAAAGCTAACCAAATCGGCTTGAACTGGCGATTAGCTATCTCACTTTTTTCTGGGAGGTGTAAAAGGTCTATCTTAAGCTCTACTGCAGGGCCCACAGTGCATATCTGACAAATAGTGCATTCAGGCAACTGGTGACATTTGCAGAGAGCTCAGTCTCCAATGAATCACTGTCTCAAAGTCACATCATACGGTGTCTGCCAGCAAGGAGACAGTAATACACGGAGACAGAGAGAATGGAGGACAGGTAGAAAAGAGTTAGTTAAAAAAACAATATTCCAATAAAAGTTTCAGATGAGATACTGAGGGTAGTATATGATAACAAACAATGGAAAGAAAACACAAACACAAGACAGAGAGAATAGCAGTCCTTTGGTTGTACATCCTTGATCTGAAATCTAGTCTACACTTCTCTGTCTTCCTTTACTAGCTTAATGATGGGCAGTTCACAGTGATCCAGCTGGTTGGCATGCTCCGTGGGATCGCATCCGGCATGAAGTACCTGTCAGACATGAACTATGTGCACAGAGACTTGGCTGCACGTAACATCTTGGTCAACAGTAATCTTGTGTGTAAGGTGTCGGACTTCGGTTTGTCCCGTTTCCTGGAGGATGACCCTAATGACCCCACCTACACCAGCTCACTGGTGAGTGAGTGTGTAAATGTGTACGTGTGTGTGAGATTATCAGCATATTCATCTTGAAGTTGATATTTAAAGGTGCTATGCGCAACATCAATAAATCATTTTAAATTTTAGCTCCTGTCATGCATAAAATCTACAACAGTGCTGTTTTGTAAGTTCACTATATATAGAATAGATCTGTGTCAAGTCTTTTCCCACATGACATAACTGTTCTGGGGAAATACATAAATATATTTTAATTTTTTTGCTTTTCCCCATAATCTATCATTTTTCAAGAAAAAAAGATAAAACAATAACTATGCTGTATTTCCATGGATGTGTTGAATGTTGTAAAATTACTCAAAAACCTGTGAGGTAGAATTTAATGCCATATTATCGTTCATGACACCATGTACTAATAGTGTCCTATGAGACGAATTATTATGTGAATGAAAAGACATTTAAAGGTTTAGAAAGGAATGAAACTGAATTTTAAAAAGCAGTAAACACTGCTGAATAAATGTAGCAAATCATTAATAAAAATAAAAATTTGAAAATACAATTTGAAAGTTCCATATTTTACCTCTATTGTAGAAATTTATGAAAAGTATACCTTTATATTCTCAGAACCCAATTGCAGGCCTGTAACCTTACCCAGAATTGTACAGGCTTTTGTTTGCTACCAGATCTCCAGTTATTCATGTATTTATAAAGTCCGGCTTTACTGGGGTCCTATGAAAACTGGAGTCTTTATGATGTGCCAACTTCACATTACAGTACATTGGTAGTCCACAACTGCCTTTACAGATCCTACATCTATTGCCAATATTACCATCCCCAACTGTACTTCACCACTTCAGGTTCCTGACTTGATATCAGAAGGAATCATAATAAAAGTTACAAGGAAAGAAAAGAAACTAATACTGAACGAGATGTTCGGGTGATGACAAAAAAAAAAAAAAATAATCCAAGTAGCCCATCATCCTCATCTGCCATGAGAACCCCTAGAACCAATGGGCACTGCCATTTTGAATGTGGGTGCTGCCATTTTGAATGGTCACATATGCCATCCGCTTCATGTGCCATGAGGACCCAGTTGTGGCAGCGTCACTTCCGGTTTGCTTCCACGTCAGATCGCGTTACGTCACTTCCTGTCTGTTTCCGTGTTAGATCAGTATCCGTGTCATCCATCTTAAGGACCCCTAGAACCAAAGGTCACATGATGTGATCTAAAATAGTGTGAGGGCAGAACTGATTCGGTCGCAGCAAAAAAAAAAAGAAAGAAAAAAAAAATGTTTTGATCGCGAACGTCACTTCCAGTTTGCTTCTGCGTCAGATTAGTGTCCGTGTCATCCACCTAAAGGACCCCTAGAACCAAAGATCACATGATATGAATTAAAATAGCGTGGGGGAATGTCTATAGGGGAAGAATTGATTCGGTCACGGCAAAAAAAAAAAAAAAAGAAAGATTTGGTTGTGATGACGTCTCTTCCGGTTTGCTTCCGTGTCAGATCAGTCGCCGGTGTTGCTAAGCACGTTGCTAAGACCTTGCAGAGAAAGTGCCCGGATGTACGACCGAGGTATTAAGCCAGGTTTGAGTTTATCAATGCGCAGGTGTGGAGAGCGAACACTTCCCAACTCACATAAACACCACGCTGGTCCCGAAAACACTATTGTTGGTCCAACATAACTGCTTAAAGAGCCGAAAGAAGTTACACTGTGGACAAAAATGGTATGTAAACAGTTCAAAAGTTAGTATTTTTATTTATTTATTTTTTGTGCGTTTGTTTTGTGTTTGTGAACGCAATATGGGTGAGCCGTTAGTTCCGTTAACAGTTTATTAATTCTGCAATTTACTGCTTTTGATAAAGATGATGACCGTGTTTGGGGTTTTATTTTTTATTTTATTTTTTGGTGCGTTTGTTTTGTGTAACATTTGCGAACGTAACACAGGTGAGCTGTTACTCACAGTTTAACTCTAAATTTTATTGAAAATTGTTACAGGAACTATTAATCCTGCGATTTACTGCCTTTGATAAAGATGACAACTGTGTTTGGGGTTTTATTCTTTATTTTATTGTTTTGTGCATTTGTTTTATGTAATGTTTACAAACGCAACACAGGTGAGCTATTAGT
>CABFOU010148460.1:0-10702 GCA_900660325.1 Opsanus beta
CAACCACAACAGCTGGCTTCATTTTCTGGGCTCCTATGCTTCACTTTCTAATACTGTATGTGGTGCTGCCCCTAGTGGTGAACAAAAGGCAAGCAGATGCCAACAACAACAACAAAAAAAAAACCCACAAACCCTAAAGGTTCCTGGTTTCCTGATGAAATATTTATATGTGAAGGTAAGCAACGGCATGTTTGGCTTATTCTCGTTATGGAAAATGAACATCGACATTAAACATAAAATTGTATCGGATTGCATCAATAAAAGGTATTGCTCTTGAATTGTAGCGCATCAGTTTATAAATCAAGAGACCCACACTCCTATAGAGACGCAGAGACCAAGGTGATCACAAGAGCGAACACATCCTTCGGCGGTGGCGTAAAAAACAAAAACCCAATAGAAGAAGGGGACTGGCCCTTAATTTAATTTACAAGTCTCTGAGTGAATGAGTTTGACACCCTTACACTCAACGTCCAGGCTTCATGCCAAATCACAGAGGACACCCCCCCACCACACACACAACAGAGTGTGCTGTCAGGTCTGGATGATAATATCTTGTACTGAGGTAGTGCATGTGACGTAAACATGTCCAGGTTGTGAATGGACTTATCAATGAGCGAGAACACAAATGGCTGTTGGTCATCATTTCTTGGGTGAGGTGTCCCGCCGCCATGTCGCTCAGCAGACAAGACGCACCGCTGAATTTAAACAAAGGTGTCACATTTGTCCCCACGCCATTCTGTCTCTTTTGTTTAGCATAGCCAACATATCACACAGTGGTGCCGAGCCATTATTAGGTTTTAGCATTTTCAATTAGCCCACATGTCCCATCTCTGCCAGCTCGTCTCCTCAGCGAAGCAGACGCCGCACAGCAGGAGAAAAGCAACAAAATGCTAATAACCAGCAGTTAAAGAGCCAGCTACATCTGGGCTCAAGTTAAAAGACAACTCATGAACAAGCCAATTAAAAATTCAGCACAAGAAATTAGAAACGCAAATAAGTTACCACTAAAGTACACGGTTCATTTAGAGCTTTATTTCACCTAAATGTTCGTTTCTAAAAGCACTTCTTAGCAAATACAGAGCAAACGGTTTGCATGTGGTACTGCATATCTCAAACATTCATGCCAAAGAAATACTACTGACAACAACTCCAACAGGACAGTTACACATACTGAAAGTAAAGTACAAAATAGTCAAGAACAAGACACGACTGGAAAGCGTCTTAGTGCTTGCAGCTTAAAGTGTTATCAAGACCAGTAAAAATAAAATAAAATAAAAACTCTGGCCAAAATCTTTTCAGTCTTCAGAGACGAAAATTGCGGATGCATTTACACACTAATTAATCACCAATTTTACATATGGACAACTGACTTTTTAACAAGGCAACACGACTTCTCTCTTCAAAATAATTTGCTTTCCTCCCAGAAAACACTGATGAATACAACCTTGACCCGTTTGACACCCACGCCCCCCTTCACAAATTAAGCCGACAGGAAAAAAAGAAAAAAAAAAAAAAGATCTACTCACAATTAGGAAGCTAGTGCCAAAAACGCAAATTAAAACATTTCAACATTCATATCACAGCTGAACGTTTGAGAGATTTTGAGGCTACATATCAGGGAGGCAGTGTGACCTACGTTGTATAAATCCTTTTTTTGTTTTGTTTTTTAAGAGGCAGCAATACAAAATAATTTATTCTACATTTTTCATCTTAGTGTTCTAAGAGATTGTACACTAGCTCAATACATACTGATTTTTGTGAAATCTGTTTAAATAAAAATAAAATAATAAAACAGTAATACAAGATAAAGAGCACCTTATCCCCATATTTAACAAGTCAACTTTTGGAAGCAGATGAGAAAAGAACAAAAAAACAAACAAAAAAAAAAAAAAACGACGGTAATTTGCAACCCCGACAAAACTGTTCAGTTTTTGTCAGAAAATACCACCAACTGTTCCAACAGGTTAACAATAAGTTTTTGATACGGTATTCTTCTTACATCAATATTTGCATTATGTGAATTTGTGTGTACAACAGGGACGATTCACTCGACGGAAGCAGGATGAGTTTGCGTTTGTCACGAATCCCTACCGGTGGCTCTGGAACTTGCAGCAGATTGCGTGTTTCTTGGTATGGACTTCCAAAGTTAGAGGCAAAAAAAAAGAAAAAAAAAAGACCGTACGGTGCAGGAAGGCGCATGACGCAATGCAAGTATCACTGCTGCGTTTCAAGCGACACTGTCGTCATTTTTATGGCAAGTGCCCACTTTGCTTAAATAGCAAAAATACTTGCTCTCATTTGCATACCCATGGGCGTGTTCACCTATAAACGAGGTGTGGTCCGGTGCTGCAATGGTGCCAGACTACACCTTCACTGCAAAGCGTTTGTGCTTTTGACCAGCAAAAACTTGATCTACAATCCAGCGCAGCATTTAAAGAGCGCAACACTCAGACGCACGTTACGAATGCGGGTTCACCACACAGACAGTGATGTGCAATAGTGTCTAATAGGACCCTAAAACTGAATTACACATGGAAACATTAAATCAAAGCAATAACTAATGGAAAAAAATAATAATTAATAGCTGGTTTGAACCATATCGTAACACCGGTTTTTCTTCCACCCTGTTGCTGAGAGTGTGTGACGATGAGGCGGACAAACGCGGGAGGACTCATTTTTTACAGACAGTCCGGACATCAGACGTGGTTTGACATGAAAACTACCTACTGATAATACATGAGGACGTGTAACAACCTGTGCTTTGACACAAAAACACATTACCTCACACTGAACAGCTTTTCTCTTACTTTAAAGAGTTGCGCAGGTGCCTGGTGTCATGACTTCATTCCTTCCGAATTTTGAGGTGAGGTGTATCTCAAGTCTCAAAGGCCAGCTGATACAGCTGCATGATGGCACATGGATGGTACAGTGGTCAGTGGAGACCTAGCTGATTCCGCGCAGGTCTGTTTCCTCATCTTTTAACAGAGCTATGCGCCTTTCACTCCAGTTTAAAGGGAATGACAGGTGACACTCTGCTGGACTACAACACGCCCACGAGTAACAACCCAGACAATCACAACCACTTTGCACGCAAACCCTACTCAGTTAACACAACTGCAAGATAGCGACAGGGAGTTGGACATGTATTAATGGATTTACGTTCTGTGTCTTGGACTGTACGCCCTAGAGCCTCAAGACAGGGCACAAAGTCTGATCCTGAAACTGCTTCTTTTTTTTTTTTTTTAATCTCACTTTCAGATGTGTGCTTGTGAAAATCTGCCCCCATTTGTTCAGAGCATGTAGAACAGCCAAACAGAATACAGTCATGAAGTGTAAACACTCAATGAACCCTTAAGTGGTTCTTATTTCATTAGTCACAAACGTGCCACACTGTCATAAAGGTTAAGTACTTAATAACCACATCAGGAGCTTCCAATACGATGTACTTGCATTCGAATCTGCAAATACAGTATGAATAATACCCGTGACCCTTAATTGGGGTAAGCGGTTGAAGATGAGTGAGTGAGTGAGTATGAATAATAACTGGTCTACAGCTAGCGTCAGATCATTATACCAAACGGTATCTTCTGAATTTGCCAACTACCAGAGTGGCTTCCAGTAGTGCTGGACGGTACACTGACTGAACTGGTACACCACTAGTCAGGTTACATTTGAACATGTCTTTTAAAATCCATAACCAAGACCATCAGTCTAAAGGAGCCACCACGGACTCAATGTTGGAGAAGAACGTTTACGTATCAAGTAAACCAGAGCAAAATGGCACAGAATAGGACAAGAAGGTGACGAAGCAAACCAAAGAACATGTGCGAGTGTAAGTGATAAAAGGAGAAGACGCCACATCAAGAAGCATGCATCTCTCTGGCTGCAAGTAGGACACAAAGACAGAAGTGATGAAACTCAATTCATACATTTGCCATGTTTTGTAACAGAATTCCATCTGAACACAGTTAAAATATTTGTGCACAAAAAAACAAACAAAAAAAACATCTGAGGATGCCTTTGCCTGGCCGATGCAGGAGCTATTATGACGGCCAGGCAGCGGCAGCTGGTGTAGTTGTGGCGTTGTGGGCGTGGCTGGGGAAAGCTCAAAGAGAACGGAATCTTAGGGTGCTCTAGTAGAGGAGGATGCGGCGCTCTATGGCCTTGCGGCAGATGGGACACTCGCTCATTCGGTCGCCACACAGCTGGCACGTACCGTGGCCGCACAAGAAGATCATGTTCTTCAGCCGATCCAGACACACTGGACACATAGTCTGGAAACGGACAAAAGAAAGTGAAAATTTAAGATGCATGACACGTCACTTTTAATAATTCCACTGCAAAGGTGGTTTGTCACTTTATTTGAATTAAATAATGTTTAAAAGGAATTCCAGTGGCTTTTAAGAATGGTGGAGGAAGGCTCAAAAATATTCTTATCAACAAAAGGCAGGCCTTGCACAAAAGGTTTGGGAACCACTGCACTAGACATAATATACTTTTAGAGACTGTATATCATACTTACAAAAACAATGCACACCACGTTTTGAATTTTTTCTTTTTCAAGAGAACCATACTAAATATTTAGAAATAATTAAAATACTTCTTGAAGTAAACCGCTTGCCTTCCAATGGATCTTTAATCACAAACTTGGCGGCATGAAAAGTGGTAAAAATAGTTTATTAGGTTTGAGCAATGTCTACTTAATTTCTCTATAACTATTTCTGCCACGGCGCATCATGCAGGAAACTCTTTTTGCTATGACAGATTCATTTTTTCTGTGCTGAAAGTGACAACTGGATGCTGTGTTGTAATGCCACTGCTGCAGCAGGCGACTGAGCCGAGCAACCAGCTGAGGGAGTCTGTGGTCTGGCGTTTAGCTCCCCACCACACAGGTGGCTTGTGAACGTCTCAATCTTTACACATACAAATAAAGACTTGTCCCAGTCTTTAATTTTTGCGCCCTGTAGCTACTGCTCCTTTAAGTCAATATTCATCAATACTCAACTTGATACTCCGGGGTAATTTGTCGTGGCTCGCCATTTTTATTTATTTATTTATTAATTAATACATCTGATTGAAACAGAGGTGACATCTGGTAATAGTTAGTTTAGGTCTGCAATACACTGCACCCATCTCGTTTCCACCATACAGTCTATGATTTCCACCAGCAATTGAATTTGAATTGTATCAATTCTGGACTTTAAAAATCTATTCTCATATCATAAATTTAATATCATGATTATTGACATTTTTTTCCTATCCTTACAATCCTATCCTTACTTCCTCAACGGGTTCTGGAAACATGAACTCGTGTACACGGGTGCAAAATGTGTACATTCTTGGGGACATTTACGTAACATGTGAATGATTAACTACAAAAGGAAGAGTACAATCTATAATTCCAGTCACTGAGGTTCAGATTTGATGCTGGTCTTTGGTTCAGATTGAGTTTACCTGTTCCTTGATGTCCTGGAGCTGCTGCTGGAGCTTCTGCACATCAGCATTGACATTGGTGTTGTCTTTGTCTCTCTGCAGGGCTGGGATATTTCCACTAGCTGTTTGGACAGAACGGCGGAAACGTGCAAAAATAAACCTCTTAAAAATCAAACAAACACATAAATAAAGTAGCTGCAGAGACTGTCAATATAAAATTCTGTGTATATCACTTGATGGTAATGATTATGAGGATATGAAGGAAAATCAGAGTGCCAAAATTACTTGCAAAGGAAATGATGATGCAGCCCATCATTCTGGCTTTGATACTTTTATTTAACTCAAACTTAAAACAAATCTCTACAACTTGGTATGAGTTTAAAAGGATAATTTTAGAAATATTAATATAGAGATGCCTGAATTATCCCCCTTTTTAAATGAATGAATTTATTTATTTGTGCAATGGCACAAAAAAAAAATTAAAATGTGTAAAAGCTCAAGGGTGTGAATAATATTTTTAGACACGGTACCTCCACTGGGCTTTGGCTTTGCCTCATATTAGCATAATACCTTAAAATGTAATGAATGGACTTTGATAAAACATTGTTAAAAGATACCACAATGAAATACTGCGTTGTTTCTGTTGGAGATCCAAAAGCTGTGTGCAGGTCATTTACTGGAGTTGCAAGAATTAACATTAGTGAAGAGTGTACAGCGGTGGTACTGGACATCAACTGCAGATTTCAGCCAAGCAGTAAATGCGTTGTTCTCGAGCCAGACTTAATTGAATTTGCACATTCCAATGGACTCTTAACAAAAACTTTAACTTCATACTTCTAAAAGCACCTATTTTATTTCATTATTTTTTTTAAAGAGTGGATGCCATGCTAGCCAACACGCCACACTGCAAGAGCGAGCTGGGTGTGCTCCAATGAAATAACCGCTCTGCTCAGCTTGCATTAGTGGCTGTTGGTTTTATGTTGGTTTTGTTGTGTAGCTTTCTGAGTGCATGATAAACACAAATTTTTCCAAAAACACATTTAAAAGTGAGACTAAAGTTAATGGAACTTTATGACTTCAACATGAACTTCATCATACAATCAATTTTTAAGACCTGTCAAAAATATTTAGGATATTTTCAGGCCTAAAGTTTTGATTGTTGGATTATAGATTTTTTATTTATTTATTTTAAAGGATCCATGCAAACCCTGTTGTCTTTTCATAACTTTTCTGTTAAAGTGGAGGCATTCCCCATTACATCGCTATTCTTTTGGACTGCAAACACGTGATGTTTTCATACAATATCCTGGCACAATTTCCATCGTGTCGCTATTATTTTAAGAATGCATACTTTGGAACTACATGACTAGCATCCCAACTCAAATCTAAACTGACAGAGCAAAATGTGCCAGAACGTCCATAAGAGGCAAATGTATAAAAAGTGTGTGAAAATGTGTGTAGTAATTACTTGGGGGGAAAAAAAAAATTGCCTGGATCAAGGCCCAGATTAGGACTCGGCTTCAAAGTGCCAAAAGTAGTGTTATTCTTGGCATGTAAATTATATAAACCTCAAATCAGCATCTATCGGTTGGGGTATGTGTGCCACCGAGAAAGGATTGCGGAGAGCATAAAGGGAGGGGAGGGGCCAGGGCAGCACTCAGGGGAGCTCTCTAAAGGGCTCTGATAAGTGAGGGGAGCATGGAGGAATACTTACACCAACTTAGTGCCAGATTGTTGGGCTGGAGAAGATCCTGCGATCCCCCTGCCATAGTGTTAGAGCTCCCTGCTGGGAATAACCAGTCACATTGTTATAGCAGGAGCCGCCCTCGCCAGCTCAACAGTTGGACTGAGGACCAAAGCTACTCACTACAGCCTCTAAGGGAGGTTTAGACACCAAAATAACTGCACATAGATGAAGCTGGAAAGTTTGCAAACATGAGCATGTCCAGAAGACAGAAACTGATCAGAGGCGGAGAGGGAAATAAGATTCTTAATCATCAAAAAGCAGCATGACAAGTTATTTCTTTTAAGTCTGCTAAAAGACAAATCTGAAGCACAGGATAGCAGCCCAATGTGCTCGCTGTGTTAGAAGAGCATTATGGAGGCAAAGTAGCAGAATAGAGAAGCAGGGAGTCAAAAACGTTAAAGCGATAAATTTATTTTGTGAACTAGGTTTCTTTTTATAACAAGCACCGAGAGTTTGTGCGACTGGGACAAATGGAAGAGAGAGAAACAATCGATGCTGCCCCTTGCATGAGTGTATGTGTCTTTGTTTATGACTGCACAACTGGAATGCAAGATGTGCATGCCGACACGCTGATACGAGGACTTCCAATACGTGAAACTCGTGAACTCACAACAGCTTCCCTTTTAACTCGAAATAAATGTAACTACTTGTGAAATGCACCGCTTAAAGTTGGACATGGGCAAAAAAAACAACAAAAAACAAAACACGGTTTAACTTGACGAGGAGGGTGAAATGTAAACAAACCAACAAATAAGTACAAAGTGCTTTTAAAAACTGGCTCACCTATAGTTTAGTTCCAGGTTGCCACACTTCATTGTCTCAAATGTTCATACTGATTTTTGCTCACAAGAAAAGACGAGCTTTTACATTAAAACTATTTATTGATACCAACAGATGCTAAACACCTGTAATCACCCTTGTGGTTGCGGCGGCTGCACCGCTTCTAGCGGCAACATCTGCGAAAAACCATTTGTGATAACTGGAGATCAGTTTTTTCACTTGACTGTTGAGGAAGCGATTTTAGTTTAGTCTTCTCTAGCCTTAACTGCTTTAATTCTGTCACAACTCTGGGTTTTGGAACCTCACAAACTTACACCTGTTTTACATCAAATGAGTTGTGTGCACGTGACAGATGAATTGCTGAAGTACTGCTGCTCATGCACGTACATATATTTACACACTTTCTGCTGCATCGCTGCTACAGCCAGCTCAATCTTTCCACATCATTTGTCTTTGATTACAGCTTTCCTCCACATTGTCTATCTTCTGTGACGCTTTTTGAATGTGACTTTATAGGGCACTAATCAGTTTTTTTTTTGTTTTGTTTTTTGGGTGGGGCAGGTGTGACTGGGCATTTTTTTTAACCAGCGGTCAAGCACCTCCCAGAAAGTATGTCGCATTGAACATGTGATATAACCTTAAAAATATAAATATATAATTACAATAACTACATACAGGCTTACCATCTGAACCAACATCTTTTTCTTTTTAGATTGCCATTATAATGTGGTAGATAAGGTAGCTCAGTGATTAAGCTGCTGGGCTACCAATATGTAGAACTGGGTTCGCTTTTTGTTCAAGCTACCTATCCGTGTCCTTGGACAAGACACTTAATCTGCACTGTCCCAGTCCACCCAGTTGTAAATAGGTACAGGCCATAGCTTCGGAAGTAACCTGAGTCAGACTGGCGGCCCGTCCAGGGGGAGTCACAGATTCTCACGTGCTACTACAGGCCTCAGGACTTCTTAAGGTCTTGGCATATAATCGCTATAGGCCTTTGACTATGAAACTTAAAAAAAAATTGAATAGTGTTTCTTTTGAAAGATTCAGAGGTGGACTTGGACTTATGACCTGACATTCTCCTTCAAAATATTTTTGGTATATTGCAGAATTCATGGTACTGTCAATTAGTGGGTCATCCAGCCACTAAAGCAACAAAGCATCCTAACACCATCACACTACCACCATGTTGCACTGTTGCTTATGATGATTATTTAACCCAAAACCATGGTAGCTTTACGCCAGATTCAGAGACTTGTGTCTCTAAAAGAGTTGCACTTGTGAAAGTCTGTAAAACATAAGCTCAAAGGGCTTGAGGTTCATTAATATGTTCAAAATATAAAGCAAACATTTGAGACTTTCCTCTTTTTGCCTTGCAGCTTCATGGATAACATAAAGTGACGAACGTTGATCTTAAGTGAGGTGATCAAGGTCTACAGTTTCTTCAATGTTCAGCTGGGTCCCTTGGTGGCTTCTAGGAAGTGTCCTCAATGAGCTCTTTTCAAAATTGGCCTCTTTGGGGAGACTCACCACTTTTCCAAATCATCTCCATTTGGAGAGAGTGACTCTTTCTGTAGTTCCAGAGCTTTGTTGACTTTTTTTACACTGACAAATCAAATATAAATAACAACAACAACAACAACAACCAGTTTCTCATCTGCTGTAGAATTTCTTTTGATAGGGGCTGTGCTGCTTGTTGAAGCCTCTTAGCCTATTTCACACTGCTGGAAATGTTAAGCAATGTTTCCATTACAAAGGGCTATCACTAAACAGATCTGGAGGTGTGTATTGCAAAAACAATTATAATATTACGTGGTTTATGGAGTTCAGTAAAGAGGCAACTATTCATTCTAAACAACTTGGTTTTCGATAACGTTTGACTTTCAGTATATCCAACCATTTTCATATTTTCCCATATTGTCTATTTGTTTATATAAACGTCTGTATGAACATCTGCAACAATGAAGTATGATATATATGCGAAAGTAGAGGAAATCAGAGGGGGCCACACGGCAGAGATGATATATTCATGGACGCGGGTGAGAAAGTCCGGTACAGTAGTTTGGTGAGCGACAATCAAGCGCTCCTGCACAACTGAAAACTTGCTTGAGGCATTTTTTTTTGTACATATTTTATCGCAATGTGCCACCACTTATTAGAAACTCTTTGCTCACAGTACTAATGCACCTGCATTAGGAACAGCAAAGGGATGTATATTGTGCAGTGCGTCTATTTTAAGTAAATATGATTAGTCTGACTCTTCGTGGCCACAGATAGATGCATAAGGTAAATTGGTTTATCTGTATATTATTGTATTATTCAGCTGGTATCATAAACTCATCTACAAATGGCTACTGAGATCCTCTTTTAAAAAGATTAAAATTTGAAATATTTCAATCAAAACCCTATGTGGTGAATTTCTAAACAGTCAGTCAGACAATAGTATCCACTATATATATATATATATATATAAAATTTTAAAACTGGCTAGTACAAATGACATGGCCAGAATGAACACAATGATTAAAAAATGTCCGATCTTGCAACAGAAAACACTTCATTTTGGAAAATAAATGTGACAGATTTTACTGAAAATTTCTCATGAGATTATCTGGATGAAAAAGAAGGCAACAAAGCAACATAGCAATGAGTTCACTACAGGGATAAAACACAAGCAAAGCAGCAACAAAGCAAAGGATAAAAAAGGCTCACAGCAAAGTGTGAAGAGTAAAAATTGAAAGA
>CABFOU010150518.1:2846-12873 GCA_900660325.1 Opsanus beta
AGACAGGCGTCGGGACAAACGTACGGGCCATCACATCAGCGGCCTCTGACGCCCAGCATCATGACTTCAAGCGGCTCGTCTGCCGATCAATAGCTCCACTGAACCCGAGGCAGGCGGAGAAACAAACGTAAACAGATCTGACTCTTCGTCACCTTCACTACTCTGTCAGTGTGTATGCACAGATTTGTGGCACATATGCACATGTCACGCAGGCAGTAGGCTCTTTATGTTTGTCATTATTTTGTTTAAAAAGTCCTTCGCCTATCACTGCCAAGAAGGTAATGTTTTCAGTTTGTGTACATTAGCAGGATTGCACAAAAATTGCTGCACCAATTTTCTTGAAACTTGGTGAAACAGTGAGGTATGGGCCAAGGAAGAAAGCATCAACATTTGAAGTGGATCCAATTAAAAGGACGACTCCAGGAATTTTTTTTTTTACTTTCTTCAACATTGCACGATAGGAAGTTTTCAACATTTTGTGCACACCTGATCAGACCTTAGAAGCAAAGTAGAGTAGGTCCCGATTAGTACTTGGCTGGAAGACCGCTTAGGAAGACTTAGGGCTGTGTATGTTTTTTCCATGTACAAATGAAATTATGTATGGAAGGGTGTCCGGTGTAAAACTTGTGCCAAATCCCAACGCAGATCTATAATCGATGTGGTGTGGAGACCCCGAGAACCTGGAAGCACCTGAAAGACAACATTACATGATGATTTTGGAAAAGATTCAGGCATATAGTAATACAAATAATATCTATAAATGCGTTGGATGGAGTGTGGATCTGGATAAAAGACTGACTCAGTGGTTCAAAATATCATAGTAAGTAAGGTCGACTGCATGTGCCAGATAAAATGAATGAAACAAACAAACAAACAAACAAATCAGCGCCATTAAAATAAAATTTAAAAAGACAGAGAGGTGGGGAAATAATCATCACCAAAGACAAATGATGTGGAAAGATCGGTCGAGTGTTTCAGCATGGCAGCAAAAACACTGCCGGTGTAAATGCACACATGGCACCTAAGCTGTGATAGGTCACCCACACAGCTGTGGCATCATGTTTCTTCAAAATAAGTGAATTTTTATTATTTATATATTTATCAAATAAAATGACTTCGAGTGCTGATCACGCCGCCAACCACACTGCGAGATTTCTCCAGGCTGGGGGCCGCCTGCAGACCTGCTCGCAAAACCTTTCACATGACTTGAAACAATGCCAGCATCATGGATTTGAATGGAATCAGATTATGATCTTAATCTAGAAAACTGGTTTTCAGTCTAGAAAGTGCACACACCTTGGACGTTAACTGTTACTTCTGTCACTGAATCTGATGATTTTTCTGAGCTGTTGAAAAGCCTGTGCATGTACCCTGGAAAATGCAGTGAGTGCAAAGATACACAAATGAATTAATCATCACCTCCAGCTTGTTAAAGTGCAAAGTCAAGCAATGAATCTATCATCTTTTAACTCACAAATTTAAAAGGACATAAAATAAGGACAAAGTCCTTAATATCTGGTGAACTTCGATACACAAGATCAATCCAAAAGGTAACTTTGTTTTGCCTGTGTAATATTCCATAGTAGGTCTGCTTCCTGCTGGATGGCTAGTGGAAGCTAGACGGATGATGGATTAGAAGCAGGTGTGGTTGCCAGTGAGAGAGGGAAACAGTTTCCACACATAACATCAGACAAGTAATCCATTATTTTCTGATTGTTTAATAGCAGTTACTTTCTAAAGCCCCTCTCACACATAAGGCATGTGCATGGCGTGTTTTAGCGGCAACCATTGCTGTGCCGGCATGTGCGCTTCATGTGTCTGCTGCATGTGCACGGCGTTCACTGGCATTTAATGTAGCACATCATCTGCTACTTGTTGGCCGGTGTTTTATCAACTTTGTCTCAGTTTTCTTCCATTTTATCATGGATTTGGAGTTTCCATCCAAACAACCTTGTGCTGGGTCCTGGTTTGCAGAGAACCAGTCCATACCACCTGCCAAAAATAGCCATCTATCTGCCATCGCCAGGTGATATGTAAGCATCCACTTGGCCATTTCCAGCTGCCAGGGTCACAGCATTGAGGCACCTGCATACTTGATCATGCACAAGGACCCGTGCCACATGGTCATAGTATCATAGCTTACATCTCCTCGCAATGCAAGTGGTACACGTCATACGAATTTCCCTAGGTACCTGCTCGTTTGGCACAAAGTCATTCCAGTGGAACCCATGGAGTTACTGGAAAGACCTAGTATCAAAGACAAGGAGTCATGCTTATATATTTCATTTTAGCCAACCAGCAGTCACCAACCATGAAACGTTCAAATTAAATGTATATAAAAATGGCAAAAGTTGTACATACACACACTGGGGAAGCTGGCATCGCTGGGGAGTCTGGAACTGTTCTCAATACATCCAAATGCAGCTGTGTAGCTCCATGTGAATGAAAAGGATGTACTACATCTACAGGCCTCTTTCCCATTATATAAGCCTCCTAAACCATGATGTATATGGCAAGCTAAGTTTTCAGAAAGCAGCCCTGAGTCTCAGTTCATGCTTACTCTCTCTGCGTCTGTCTCTCTCCCACCTTCTTCACTGGCTGTATAATCTCTATGGATTAGGATGGTTTATTCATGACCACAGTGCATTCTGTACGTGTGTGTGCATGTGTGCGATCTGGGCAGGCCACTAGAGTGTGACAGCAGGCCAGCGCAGTGACAGGAGACACCTTGGAGACTGTGACAGGCTGCCAGCTGTACACCATCATCCGAGATTCTCTCGCAGTTCTCCTCACTATGCTACTCATCTATCTCCACGTACATCTCTTCATCTCCTATCCTCCATCTGTATTCACTCCATTCCCATCCTACCTGTCTGTTTTTCCACAGCTCTGCCCCACACTTTCTCTGCAGCGAGATTTAAATTATTTAATGTTTCTTTATTTCTTTGAACATTTCTTTTGCTGTTTGTGAGACTGTTTGGGTCTCTCTATTGTTGCCCTCTTACCTCTTTTCTCTCTCACCTTCACTCAGCAACTTGTTCATCTTAGCTGTGACGTGAGCTGCCCCTCATCTGACCCATTTCATTTAGATAACCTGGCCTGGCAGGTGTTGATCTCCAAATCCCGTCACCTCCTTTTTAAACACCGGACCTCATCCCTCCATCCCACCCTCCACCGACCTTTTGAACCCCGGAGGGAGGGAATTATCCCTCTCTGAGAAGAACAGACTGCTGCGTTGCTGGGGTGCCCCGACCTTGCATGCACCCACTCATATGGGCATCCATACTTATACACACCAGCAATGGTATTATTCAGGCTCACTGCTAACGCCCTGCTGTGTTGCTGCTCCTGGAGTGTGCAATGTGAAATAGAAGTGTTGTTTACCTTTCAAGTCCAGCTGTGTAAGGGTTATTGACACAGACGTATTTCAAAAAGCGTATATATGCATGTACTGTAGGTGTCTGTGTGTGCCTTTTTTACACTGTGTACTCAAACTCTGACCTTTCAAGAGACCCACTACATGATCACACACTCTGTTCCTAATGTAAATAACTGGGACAGATTGGATTTTAGATTGGCCTTAATCTTCATGCTGACCAAGGGTTTGATATCTGGAATTCCATACCCACGATCCATTAATTAATTGCTAACTAGTGGTGGAAAATTTGGCTGCAACCAACAGAAATTAACAAATTGGTCAACCTCTGTAAATCGACAAATATGATGTATTTTTGAAAAAAAAAAAACATCAAAAGTTCAGTTATCTCCTCTTGAAGACATCAGACCACAATTATTTCCCTCATGAACAACTTCTGACAGTGTGCTCTCATTGTGTGAAATTTAAATGAAAATAATAAAGCGATGCAGGAGGACTTATGCTTTCAAAGTCAATATCATGCAGTATGATGCATTAATTAAACAACAAATTGTTCAATTATCCCACGATGAAGGCTTTGGACGTGGATTATTTTCTTTCATGCACATCTTTATTTGGTGTGCTACAATTGTGTGGGGTTTCATTTACGATGACAAAATGATTTCAGATGCATTGTGCTTACAAAACACATGGACAGGCATACAGAAGGACAGACAGGGTGATTGCTATATTACCCCGCCCCCCGCCCCCGCCTGCACACACACGCCTCAAAATATTTGTCTGCAGGGGGTATTATTGCAAGAATATAATCTTTAGGGGATTTTAAATGAAATCTTACATTTTTAGAAGCATCATTCAACATCATAAATGCACTCTACTGGCTTTTGTACCCCAAAATTGCCTTTAATTAGCTTAAAAACAGACTACAGGTTAATGATGACAAGAGAGAATGACTCTTTGTCTCCTTGTGCTTACTGAGCATAGACGGTTATTTCATTTTTATTGGCCTGGGTAATAAACAAGAATAGAAAATTACTTAACATTCCAATTAAGCTGTGTCCCACACATCCCACAGATGACTCAAAATTAGGAAATGCCAGACAAGGAGAAGAAGGCCAGTGCAACCTTGAATCCCCACCACTCAAACACCCCCATCCTCCCACCCCCAAATAATCCACTTGAGCAGGCAAACAATGCACAACCCAAATACACACACTGAATAGGAGATGACAGAAAACACAAAAGGCAAGGAATATATGAGAACATGTAATACAAATAAAGGTATGGTGTGTGTGTGTGTGCACGCACACGCATGTGACATTTGCATTTCTGGCTCCCAAGTAGCTCTGGTCTTGGCTAGTCCTCATCTCTATGTGCATACTGAGCAAGCCCAGGTGCTGCATATGGCGCAGAGGTCATACCAGAAAGGGTAAGTGCTGGAATAAGGCAACACAAATGCACACATGCATTTTACCTCTCGTGCTTATACACAAACGCCTAAACCCACCTGAGTGCATTCATATAAGCACCCGCAGTTGCATTCACGTGCACTGGTGGTATGGGTTAAACATCTCAGTTCTTCAATGACACAACCTAGAAAGAACAACTGAGGGTTGAAAAACATGTAAACAATGGTTCTTCATAACTTCTAATGGTATGAGGGACGATTGAGAAGTCTTGAGCCTGGCTCAGTAAAAGCAGGGCGTGGTTTTCCCTCTTTGCATTCTGAGAAACCAACATTTCTCGAGAATGTGTGAAGTTTTGACTCACTGGGTACAATGTTGAGAAATGTTGGTTTCTCAGAATGCAAAAGATGGAGAACTACGTCCTACTTTTTCAGGGCCAGGCTCAAAAATTCTCAATCACCCCTCATGGCTCTTAGTTGGTTATACCTCAATACATCAGTGGGGTTTTGCAGCAACAAATTAGATGAGAGCAGAATCTGGGAAACCTCCCATTTTATAATTGGGTGGTTATACTTAACTAAATTAAAAACTGAGGATAAGTCCCCTGTATGGAAACTATTGTGTTCTTCAAATAATGTGGAGGTGCATCAGGAAGGGAAACTTGTACCAAATCAACAAGCAGTTCCAATATTGGACTTGCTGTGGCAACCCCAAATGAAAAAGGGAGAAGCTGAAAGAACTTACTATGGTAAGAGTCGTGTTTGTGCGTGTGGTTCTCCCACCTGCTGCATCCAGTCCTGCGTCCCTCTGCTTGTCTCCTGGAGCCAGATGTTGTGAGCTGAGTCAGTCAGTGCCACAGCACATACTTTGTTCTTCACCTGTACTTCCCTCTGATTCATCTGATGGAAAAAAAGATCAAACTTATATAAGTCACTGCTTTTTAATTTCATGACAGCAACACTTGAGAGAACAGTTAAATGGCAAAGAGACGCCACAATGAAAGGCAAGAAGAATACTGGTATTCAATGCTATAGTAAATCCTACATAGGCCAATCAGGCTGGGGGTTATCCGATATAGCATAAAGTGGATGAGAGTCTACAACTCCCCCTGGATGGGATGGGACACCAGTCCATGACAGGTTACTTCCCCAGCCAAAGTTCCTATTTACAGTTGGGTGGACTGGGACAACACAAATGAAGAGTCTTGTCCACCGACATAGACAGATAGAGTGAACAAACTTGGAATCGAATATTGGTCCATTTATTGGTAGCCTAACGCCTATCCCACATTGTCACCTGCTCTACTATTCTATAGATGCAAATATATAGCAATTGCGTTCAAATGTCATATTTATTGTGTCAAAACAAACCTGGATATTTGCCATTTGATTTCATGTCTAACATGCACCACTCCTCTGTAGGCCTGCTCCCATGACAAAGCAGGCCCAGTGGAGAGCTTTGTAACCCACAGATTGAGATTTGACCAGGCATATAGCATAATGTTATGAAGTGAAATATGAAAAAGCTGCTCCACTATAGCATGTCCTTGTCACGTTCTGTGCTAATGTCCTTCCCTGCGCACGTTCAAAGGCTCAGTCACCATTCTTAATACCCTTTCCCTTCACATGTCACACAGAATGTGGTGTCTGCAGGCCTGTCTGCCTATTCCCCTCTGAATCTCAATGCCAAGGAAAATGTCACACAAAGGACTTGTTACTGCACGACAATAGAATTCTCATACCGCTGGTCCCACCCCAAGGAGTACCATAGCCAGACCTTGGGAAAGAGCCATTTCACTCTTCATTTTAAGATACAATGGGAAGAAAAGAGAACAGGACTTCTGACAATAGGTTAACAATCGCTTACTGCATATATTTAGTGTGACTGGAGAAGGGTATAGAGGTCAGGAAATGCTGCAAAAGCACACTTAGTGATAATCTGGTGACCAACACTTGACATTCACACCCATGTGCCCAGTTTGAAAGTAGTGAGGAGAACAAGGATAGTTTCTCCATGACTCACAATAATTCCAGACAATGTGGGTTGGTGATGCAAAATAAGAAAAGCAATATAGTTGGAACTAATGTAAGGCCTTAGCTGGCATTAAAATGTAAGAATAGGGTTCCTGTTAGACAAATGCTAAAGTAACAACACAAAACACTACAAACTACAAACTTATAGTTGGATGCTAGCAAAGAGTTTATGGTGGGGCTACAGTAGTGGTGTAATGTTTGAGCTGGACAATGAATCTGAGTCTGACACTCATACTGAGGCTATAGCTGGAGCAAGCCCAGAGGCCAGCACTAGCAGCCTGGCTGGCAGTACATCAAAATGACGGTGGGCATTTGAATACATCCTCTCTTGCCCAGCCAAATTAAAGTGGGAGTGTATAGAGATAAATGGAATCTATTAAAGCACTAAGGAGTCATACATCATCCAGCTGATAAGGCTTCCACTGGAGTGTCTTCATCACGGTGTTGGATGGAGTGGACTAAGAGGGAGGTACAAGCACAAGCATTCAGAAAAAAATTGTGCAACAAAAGAAGACAGACATTACACATGTATGCACAGACACATACACCCTCACATAAAACTGTACATCACACACACAGATACGCACTCCTTTCTGCACTCCCACCTCATCCACGCTTGGTTGAAAAGCTTTCTTCTGGCAGAACTGGGCCCAGGGGAGCAGCAACGTCAACCTTTTAAAACTGGAGGTGTCAGTCAAGGTCCTGTTTTCTGGCACTATTGCAAAATGGGCCAGTCCCTCAGTATATGGGCTGATAGCAGAGGCCAAGAAGCAGGAGACTGAGGACTGACTGCCCATGGAAAATGCTAAGCACATGGCTACAGCCCAGTCAAAAAAAATCCGCCAACCCTGGGCAGAAAACTGTTCATTTTGCAACCTTTTTCCAAAGCCTTGAAAACATGTTGTTTTGAGTAATATCTGAGATGACTCACCATAAGATTTTTAAGCTGCGGTGTTGTTTGTAAAAGATGGAACACTTGCAAATACTAGAAAAATATAACTCCAAATTAGTTTTTTTTTTAAGGTAATTTCAAGACCTTATTTGAAGAAACCTTAACAAGTCTGGGATTTTTAAAAATATTTTTTGATTGTTTCAAGTTAAAAACACCTTGTTTTCATAAATTTAAAAAAAATCTCTGCCGATGGAACAAGGGAAAATGTGGGATCACGCCCAGAAGTGTAGATTGATAGACTGATGGATGAACAGACAGTTGGATTATCATAAACCAGGCATTTTTTATTTTTTTTTTGTAATTTGCCTTTATTTAAAAGGAATAATGCACAGTTCAAACATAAATGTCACCATTTGATGCACTGTATCTAATTTGCATCTGCAGTGCCCAAGTCATTATTATTTTTTTTCTGTCCTTCAATTAACTGGGACAATCTAGTCTGGTTGGTATGTAGTTGATCTATTAGTGTGCAGTGGACGTGTGGAAATCACGAAGCATCCATCTGTTTCAGTATAATTCGACAAAAGTGTCTTCCAATGAGAAAGCAACAATGTCCTCTTGCACCAAGACCGCTGTTATTTTACTGTTTTCCAAGCACCGTTTCTATGCAGTTTTAGTTGATCTTTGTGAGAACGAAAGAGAAATGAATGAGAATAGTGAACAATTCTCTCTTCAAAGATACTCACACAGCATCAGGGATTTTTCTGAAATGTCTAAAGAAATTAAATCAGGGACTCTCACCAAACAAAGTTTGCCTTCCTGATGATGCCTCAACTATAAATTAAAGCTGAAGAAGTCCATCGTCCAACACTAGCTGTATCAATCACTCTTTCTGACAGCTCTTGCAGCTCATGTCTGTGCACATATGGCTTGGCTGTGGTAACAGTTGGGGTAATAGGTTGAGAAACAATAGCTCTCAGAGAAAATGCTCTACATAGTGTGGCCCTCAACCACAAGGATTTTGACACCCCTGGATCCTATGTTATACAAGCCACGACAGCAGTAGTGAGCTGCATGGTGAAAGCAAACTATAAGCACATCTGTGTCATACGCGAGGTGGATGATACTCATTGTAAACCTATAAACCAGACACAATCTTAAAACCACATGATCCCAAGTGTGTACAACTTTAAGCTATGTTATCCTATGACTCACTGTGTTGTAATTTTTACACCACGTTAGACTGTGTGTTAATGCTAGCAATCTTCATCCAGAATGTTTAATGCGTTAATCCACTGTGTGACCACAGACTGTAGCTTTAACGAGGAAACAAGCAGCTGTTGTGATCAGTCTTGTACTAAACAGAGTCAAGGAAGAGAAACATGTGGAAATACTTGCAACTAAAACTAACACACAGATGTTCACACATTTGTTGCCTCTCTGATGCTCTTTCTTTTCATACTAAAGAAAATGAGCATGAAAAGTAAATGAAAAGTTAGAATGGATGTTGGACATTAGAACATTTAATATAAGAAGGCAGATGGTCATGATTTCAGTGAAAGGGTCACCAAAGTGGACCTGCATGCAAAGAGCTGCATTGGGATTTGCTGGATGCCCTTTCTGATGCAACTCTAGTTCTACGCGGAGAAATACATGCACACCTCCAGGTGTTTCTAAGCAGTCTCCCTGTCAAGTACTAATCAGGACTGACTGCTTAACTCCTGAGATCTGATGGGATCAGGGCTCGTATTTATCAAGCTTCTCAGAATTACACATAAAAACACTGCTAAGAAACAGAGAAACACAATTAAAGAGGGGCTTAAAATAATTCTTATTTTAGCTGATAAAACATACTAAAAAGATGCATTTCCCACCCTTCTTATGAGGTTTTCATTTTTGATAATTAATAAATCAATAAAATTAAAAATTAAAAAGAAGTCATCTGATTGGTTGGAAATTTTATGACGTATGCGTGTGGTGATCAAGCTCCCGCCTTAATGTATCCGTATTTAATTCTATGTGCAACAGAGGGAGAATCTCGATAAGACGGACTGACAAAAGTTTCACAAAGTTCAGGTGCAATCAGCGTGACTGTCACAAACAGCGTCTGTGTCTGGGTAAACTTGGCTGTTTATAACTGTTTATATGCTTGTCTAAAAATAGAGTCTGACTCACTCACTTATAGACGCAGCCACTAACGTGACGGCTACTCACAATTCCTCACTTGTCCAGCTAAGAATGGGTTCAAAACCAAAAAACTTGCTGAAAGATACTGCAGTCCCAACGTTATTTGACTTAAGTAAGTGTGTAAACACGGGAC
>CABFOU010152120.1:2966-13915 GCA_900660325.1 Opsanus beta
TACAGGGGTCTTGCAGACCCCCCCCCCCAAGAGGTGGAAGTAGAGGATGGTGAGATGAGAGATACAACTCCAGCGGAACGAAAAGAACATGACCTAAAGAAGTTGTCTGAGCTGAAACAGGCAAGCAAAGATCTTGAAATCAAAGAAGCTGACATCAAAAGCACCTTTTGAATAGCTGCTAAGAGAGATGATGGAAAGCCTCGTATGCTGTGTATCAAATTACGCTGCCCCGAGGTGAGAAAGAGGCTGCTTGATAATGCCAGTAGCCTTCGAAAGGGTCCCCCTAGAAGGAAGAAAAACATCTACATCAGTCCTGACTTGACGAGGGTACAGCGTGAACGCAATCAAGCAGCTAGGAATGAACTGAAACGAAGAAGAGAAAATGGTGAAAACAACCCTTATCAAGAACTTTGAAGTTGTTACAAGACAGGCATTGCAACGAGAGGCTATAAAGGCACATATTGAAAGACCGTAGCTGATTATGAGCCAGTCCAAAGACTCTCGCAAATGATTACATCAACAAAGGCACTTTAAAATGTTTTGCTACAAATTTTGAAAGCAATTCAAATAAGGTGGATGAATTTAAAGTTAAAGTAAATGAACTAAGACTGGATATAATTTTCGGTACTGAAACGTGGTTGAAATCGGTAACTGATGATAGTTTCATTAATATTCCTGGTTTTAATATTTTTTTAGGAAGGATACCGATGAAGTTCGCGGAGGCATGTTGACATGGGCGTGAATTACATTTTATGTTATTGGTTAAAAAGTGACAGATTCCCTGATAACTTGGAGTGGTATGCAGAAAAGGTAACAGTGATGAAGCGCTCAATGAAAGATTGATTGAGCAATTAGAAGTGGCTGCAAAGTTGAGTAATGGTCATTTTAATTTACCTAATATCAACTGGAAATATAATTATGTAAATAACTGTAGTATGAGAATGAGAATCGTGAGAATTGAATTTATTGCCAAGTAAGTAATTTGAATTTGATCTGGTGTTTGTGCATAAACATAAAAAAAAGAAAAAAAAACACTTCTATTAGAGAAGTAAAATCTGTATATGTACATGAAGATGACAAGGATCTGATTTATTTTAATGACTGTACATTGTGTGTTTGATAGTAATGCTCCTGAACCGTTCAATTTCCTGGGTATACCCAGTGCTGTGAGTGTTGAGGATGTGATCTTTACCCCAGAGGATGTTGAAAATTTAAGAAATATTAATCCTAATAAGACCATGGGCCCTGATGATATCCATCCTAGGGTGTTGAAAGTACTAGCGGACTATGTGTATTTGCCCTTGTATTATATATTCAGACAATCATTGGATAACTGATTTCTATCTGATATATGGAAATCACTCACTGAAAACTATAGACCTGTTAGCCTTACATCACAAATGTGCAAACTGTGCTAGGAGATTATAGGGCAGAAAATAGTTGATTTTCTTGAGGTGTAATAATTTTTTGGTGAAGAACAACATGGTTTTAGGAAAGACAGGTCGTGCCTAACTAACTTGTTAACTGCTTTAGAGGAATGTACTAGGTTATATGATGAGGGATTACCCTTTGACACTTTGTATTTAGATTTTTGCAAAGCATTTGACTCTGTTCCACATGCCAGGTTAATTTATAAGTTAAATAAGTATGGTATTGCTGGAAAATTGAATGTGTGGATTGAGCACTTCCTTAGAGGAAGGAAACAGTATGTCTGAATAAATGGTAACAAGTCGTCGTCATTGAGGGTAACAAGTGGGGTCCCTCAGGGATCGGGCCTAGGACTTGTTTTGTTTATAGTTTTTGTTAATGATTTGTCAGGTGTTCTTTCAGCAAAGAGTAAAATTTTTGCAGACAACACGAAATTGTTTCACCCTATACTGTCATTACAATTGTATTAAGAATGACTTAAATAAGCAGATTGGTCAAATGAATGGCTACTCAGGATTAATAGCGAAAAATGTAAGGTAATTCATTTTGGTGTAAAAAAATCCTTGTTACAAGTATTTTATACGAATGGAGATAAAATAGACACTGTTACGGAAGAAAAAAATTTAGGTATTTTGTTTACCAGTAATTTATAATTTTCCAAGTACATAAGTAATGCAGCTGCAAAAGCTAATCGAGTGCTCGGACTTATCAAAAGGTCGTTCAGTTATATCACTAAGAAATCTTTCCTAGTGTGGCTTAAGAGTTATGTTGGACCTCATTTGGAATATTGTGTGCAAGTGTGGTCCCATTTTTTACAGAGGGACAAAGATATGTTAGAAAAAGTTCAAAGTAGGGCTACAAAAATTGTACCTGGTTTAAAACACTTAGCTTCCGAAAGCAGGTTGAAGGAATTCTGACTTACTACACTAGAAAATAGAAGAGTTCGTGGGGACCTTATTGAAGCTTACAAAATATTAAACTGTCATGAAAATATTGATTGTAATCAGTTTTTCCAATTTAGAGATTATACTGGTTTGAGAGGCCACTCAACTAAAGGTTATTAGATCAAGATTAAACGTTAGAATTTTTTTTTTAGATGAATTTTTTTGAAGATAAGTGAGTGATGCAACACAGACTTCATGGTTGTCTGTTTTTAAATCATGTCACGTGGTCCTCTTTTACTTGGAAAAAAACTAGCAGTGTGACGGCCAGCTGCTGCTGGGTTGTGGTTAACCACAACTTCACTGTTTACAGGGTAGAAGGAGACATGAACAACTTAGAAAATAGTCTTTAGTGCAGTGCCAGTTTACTTTGTAATTCATACATTTTTAGCTAAGTTGCATTAAATATCACGGCACAAATGTTTGATAAGTTGGCCTTGGAGTATTTTTACAGCCCATAAGGACAGATATTACATATGTATTTTTTTATTTTTTTTTTAAGTTTTTGTTTGCTTTTTTTAACCTAAAATTTTCTTCTCAAAATTTAGGTTGAATGATTGCAGCGACTCGACCCAGAACTCTCGAGGATTATGTGGATCCAGCAATGGAACGGCACGGATGGTTGGAAGTCGACCAAGTAACAGTCGTTCATTATCAGACTCAGACAGCCAAGATAAGAGACCCAGAATTGGCTTTAACCGCTCACCTATGCAAGTTACTTCCACTCCACTGACCAAAGGAAGTACGACCTCAGGCCAAGAGGGCTTGTCCCCCGGGTGCCAGCTCATTAATAGAAAGGCCCGAAATACCAAGCAGCCGGATGTCCAGAGTCCAACTTTAGCCGGACCCCCTTTGCCTCATAAAGGCCTCTGCCCTGAGGATGTAGAATATGCAAATTTAATAGGTGCTATGGACAATGACCTGGACCGTCCAGAGCCGCTGATGACTGAGGGTCCACAGGAGCAGAGCTCTCAATTGATACAAAACAAAGGTATCCATTTGTGTTTTTACCTGGAGCCAAGAAGGGGAGTAATGGATTTTTGGTTTGGTTGGTTATCTTGCTGAGTAAGAACATTGAAAATGCATCTTTGTTTGTTGTTCACAGTACTGGACTGTAAAGAGAAGCTGCGGGGTAAAACCAAAGCTCAGAAAAAGAAGGAAGAAAAAGAGAAAAAACTGACCAAGTCTCAGGGAGATGAGCTAAAAGATACCCTGGTTGACAATGACGACAGTTCTTCAACTACCACAGAGACTTCCAATCCAGATGTAGAAACCAGCATCAAAGAGGTACAATTCTGCTCAAAACACAGTGCTGCAGCAAATCAATCGTATATGAACTTGTGTGTGGGTACACAAAGGTAAATTTAATAGAAATATTTAGATCAGCTGGTTGGATGTTATTTCTGTTGTCTCTCCACAGTGCCTAATGCTATATAGTAAATGAAGTATGGATTTGAAGAAAAACAAAAATTGCACAAGTGGAGACTCGACCAGCACAGTTTCTTAAATCATTTTCTCATCTTTGCTGCCAGGAACCAGTAAAAAAGAAAGGAAGGACAGTGACCACTGGAACCGTGAAAGAGGAATCTTCAAATTTCCTAATCAAACCCAAAGCCAAGAAACAAGGAACTACAAAGAAAGACAACCAGTTAGAAAAATCCAGGTTAACTTAACTTCAGGCCTGATACTTAACTTAACTGATACTTAACTATCAGTTTTACCCTTATTGTATTAATCTTGTTTTTTGACGAACGTTTCTTGGTTTCAGTTCTCTTGAGCTGCCATATGTAACACCACTGGAGACCAAACAGCGTAAGAGCTTCACGTCCAAAGCTCTCCACTCTCTTACCAACATCCCAAAGTCCAGAAACAGCCTGCAGAAACAGAGATGTGAGTCTCTTTGCTGAAATACCATCTGCTGTTGCTTCAGAAGTAGAGATATTTGATGTTTGTTTGTTTTTTTTCTGGCAGTAGATGGAAAGCTGGAGGATGGGCATCCCTCTGTCTTCGTCAAGTTGCTGTCCAGTAGCTCGGTCTCGGAGTTGGGCCATAGCAGCAGCTCTGAAGGCGAGAAGGAGTTTGCTGTCCCAGAATGGGATCTCCCCATTTCCAAAACCGCCGTCTGTAAGTGGTGTCAGTTGTCTTCTTACCTGTTTGAAGTGCTAACCGATCAGCTTTATGCATCTCTGCCACTCTCCTGGTCTCCACATTCAGCTGCAGATAGTCTTCAGCAGATCTCCATCCAGACCATGAATGCCGATCCTTTTCTGAAGAGATCCATTCCGACCACAACGTCCTCCCCTCCGCCGATCTCCCCCAGCTTACCGTCCCGAGTCACCTACAGCAGCGTACTCAACAGCAGCAGGTATCTACTTCTACTCAAACCACAAATACCACCAGTAAAGCAAGCATTGTACGTTTAACTTGACAGCGGTGCACGTCTGACGTTTCAGCAGTGAGGGGAACCTGAGGAAGGCCCCAGGGAATAAGGCGTCTCCAGCCGCTCCACTCCCAGGCAAAAATGGGAACCCCACTTTTGCTGCTGTGGCTGCAGGTTATGACAAAAGCCCAGGTACACTTTGTAGTTCATACTTGATCGGGATGTGTGTGTGTGTTTGCCCGAAACCCTGGTCAAATTAGCATATTGGGTGCAAAGTTTGAGTTTGGTCATTACTTTGTTGTGAACTTTGGATTCTGCCAAATTCCTTCCTGTAGCAGGGATACACGACACTTAAAATATCATGTTTCATGGCAGTTTTGGTGATGCTATAAATAAGTGTATCATCATTCGTCACACTCACCTTTGTTCTGTGTGTGCGCACAACATAATAATCCCTTCCTGCAGTGTGATTTGGTTTTGATTAATTTGCTCACATGAGTTGAGTAATTAAATAATTTTGTCAGACATTTGTTCCTCTGCAGGCATCCAGTGCATCCAGAAAGTATTCACAGCGATTCACTTTTTCCACATTTTGTTATGTTACAGCCTTATTCCAAAATGGTTGAAAAATTCTACACACAATACTCCATAATGACAATGAAAAAAATTGAGATTTTTTTCAAATTTATTAAAAAAAAAAAAAAAACTAAGAAATCACATGCACATAAGTATTCACAGCTTTTGCCATGAAGCTCAAAATTGAGCTCAGTTGTCTCCTGTTTCCACTGATCATCCTTGAGATGTTTCTGCAGTTTAATTGGAGTCCACCTGGATTTCTTAGCTTTTTTTATTTTTAATAAATGTGCAAAAAAAACTAACTTTTTTCATGTTGTCGTTATGGGGTGTTGTGAGTAGAAGTTTGAAGGGAAAAAATGAATTTCATCCATTTTAGAATAAGGCTGTAACATAACAAAATGTGGAAAAAGTGAAGCGCTGTGAATACTTTCTGGACGCATTGTGCATGTGAGCAAACAAAACCTGTGCTCAATAAACGTGTTTTTTCATGTTTGCTCTTATCAGCATAAACACAAATGTCTCTCAGCGCTGCACAGCAGACAAACTAATCAAATGTGGGAACTAATCGCATCATGCAAGTAAACTCTCTTGTGCCCAAACAGTAGTGTTTGGGCTGCCGTCAATCATGGCCCGAAATATAAAAATATTTTACTTTCAGTCTGAACATCTGCATGGAGCACAGACCAACCTGTTGCACTGCTCTCGTCTTCCTCCTGCGCCGCGCGGAGAAGGTGGGTGTGCACAGTGGAGAGGTGTGGATCGTGGATATATCTGCAGACAATCCGCACATTTGCTCCAATTAGTGGAAAAAAAAATAGGTGTCGGCTACAGGACGCAGGGTGAAAATCAATCACCGGCTGTATTTTGGACTTTTCAAAATATGTGCTGCAACTCCTGCCACTGTAATATTTAGCGACTGGGTTCAAAGAAGCTTGCCACGGTGGTGCTGCAGGCGCATATGTTGGCAGCTGGCGCACTTATGTACTCCAGCTGTCAGCTCTGCACCAGCTCCTCCTGGATGCAGTGGGAGGCTTCTCGTCAGTGCAGTCTTCTGTGTGACTGGGGCGTCAGTGACCCATTGATGATCGGAATAATTGTAATGATTATTTGGGGGTCAGGTGGGAATCTAAATCAGAGAAAATCTTTGGTGTGGGTGGGTAATTTATTTTTAGCGGCGGGTTCAGATGGCATTAAAGCTGATCTGCACGTCTCTACTGCACACCCACTCTATGATGCGCTTCTGAATCATGCTGATGCGCTTATGAAATGGCAGCGTCACATTGTATCGTTGTATTGTTGTCAGGTGGCCCAGGTAAAACTGAGAACCAAGGGAAGTGTATCGCACACATGACATCCGTTGAAAGCGATAGCTCCGACAGGTAAAATCTGCAAAATACAAAATGGCATATTGACATCGAACTGCTAAACCTCACTGAAAGTATTTTGGCTTTTATAGCTCTGGATTGTGGAGCCCCATTGATACAGCCACCAGCCCAAACTTCAGTTCTGCCAACTCGTTCTCTGCATTTGGACCCAACAATTCCTTCAATCTTACAGGAGGTAACCTGTGATGCTTTACAGTGTGGGTTAAAAACGGTTGAGAATGTTGAGGAACTGGTTTTAATGCGGCATATGTGATGTATGTGCTGGTTTTAGTTTTCAGTGGCATGAACTTTCCAAAGTCTTCGGAGCCTCAGCACAGCTGGCCCGAGTTCACCGCCGTACCCTCCTCCATATGGGATATCCCGAGCAGTGACTCTCTGCACTCCTGGCCCAGTAGCTCCAGCTCACCAACTGCCCCAACTGCAGTAAGGCCCTCTTCAGACACACACGTTTTCCCCTTTCTGTAACAGGGTAACAGAACCCGTAGGCATGAATAACATATGAACGCATGACCGTCACATTTGGATGAAGTCAAGTTGAGAATCAGATTCCTTGACCTTTGCCACAATCAGTATTTTAAGGACAGTTTCAGGGTCAATCTTTATGGACTTAGGAAGTTTGGTAGAAATCAGCAAAAGGAGCTGAGTAGGCCAACAGTTCCAAGTGACGGATTTTTGGCAAATTTGTCCTTATTGGGCAATTCCAGGACCTGCTTCCATTTGTGTGCTAAGTTTTGGGGACAACAGTGAAAAATCAGCATTTTGACATTTGCCAAAACGAACTCTGGGGATTTGTGGGGTCGAATTGTCATTCACATTTAGAGTTTAGTGGAAATCAGCCAAAGGACCTGGGAGGAGCAGTGGGACAGACAGACAAACTTTGCTCAAATTATAGTGTGATTCCATTGTGAAACCTTTTCTCTTTGCCAGTCACTCCTGGGAAACACTCGCAGTCCCTGGTCGACGACGACTCCCTTCAGTAGTTCCATTTGGTCAACGAGTGCAGATGCAGCTTTGCATCCTTTTTCTCCATCTGCCGCCTCAACAACTCTGACTGACACAGCAAACAGTCCCCCCCCATCCACTCCAGCTCACACCGAGATGAGTCGAACCTACAACCCGTGGAGCATGTGGCGCCCCACTCTAAGCAGGCGGAGCTCTGAGCCCTGGCCAAGCTCTTCGGACAACGGCAGTTAAAACAGACTGCACTTAAACAGCAGAACGTCATGAATGTGATGGACTCTGTATGTTAAATTAAATAAGAATCCCAACAGAAACCAGCGTTACATGAAATGTAACGATTTTTTTAGGTTACCAGCCCTGTATTTAGTTTACTGCAGTTTTTTTTTTTTTTTTATTCATGAGGGCAGAAGTGCAAACTTTTATTTGGATTTGTTTTAACAGGTGCCCTTCATTTACAAATGTTGATGCCAATGCACATATTTTATCATTACAGATAATTGACAGCTGCTGCATTCCTTCTGAAATTTTGGTGCATGGCACAGAATCTCTGAAGTTCAGTATTAATGGTGGAACAAAAAAATTTTTTTAAGCCATGTGTCTTCTGTTGCCGCATAAATTGGCATTTTTATTGCTGTTGGGACATGTCGAAATTGGTTTCAGAGGTCAAATTTGCAAATTCTCATTGCACAGGGCTTTTATTTTCTGCCCTGATATTTTATTTAGAATTGCAAGGCCAAAAAAAAATTTTTTTACTTTCATGTACCCATTTTTAAGTGGGCTCTGCCCGACGAGACACGAGCCTTCTGGAAAACAAATTGGTTAGGTGATCAAAGAGTACTTAAGTTTGAGGTTTGTATTGTACATTACCTCTATTTGTCAATTAAATTAAATAAAGGATTTCAGCAAAGCATTTTCCTTTTTAGCAAAATTTTTTTATTTCTTACACTTTGCTTCAGTTAGTCACAGCAGGAATCATCCGCTGAGGCACATCATTTGTGAGGTTGTCTGAGGGACTCCATGAGAAGCCGGCTGAACTTGTCAAGATCACACTTGCTCAGGACGAACACACTGTGGCTCTTTTTCAGTTCGTTCACGCGATCGAGTGCCATCATGCCTCTGGAGATCGAACCCTGCAACTCCACACGGACAGGACACTCTATGCTCTCTGTGACCACACTGCCGTCAATGCAGGCCGCCATTATGTAGGAATCGTAAGAGACGAAGCCCGTTCCAAAGTACACGTATCTTTTATTTGCCAAAGCCTCTTTGGAGTAAGCTCGACATGTCGACGTTATCATCTTCATAAACTGCGCAGCAGGTGCATCCTGATTGATCAGTTCTTCAAAGAACTCCTGTCAAATTAAAGAAATAGTTTTGACTTGCAACACTTGTATGCTGACATCACACCAGACTTGTGACGTGTGCAAAAACAACCATACAGTAGAATAACTTGTTTAACTTTAGCACTACTTCGCTCGCTTCTGGAAAACCTCCTGGTGATGTCACAGCAAGCACAGCAGCGTTACAGGCTCCACGAAAATGCAAAGGATTCCCAAAGTACGTCAACATTTGTAAGGGGAAAATTTCAAGTTCATTGTGGACGCCCTTCCGGACCCTCAAAGGTTTCAAACTGTGACCTTCCCGGATGCATATCCATTAAAGTGAGAATAGGGCTTTACTCACGGGCTTGTGGCTTACCCACGTCAGTGAATTCCTGCATGCAAATTCCCACGTTGCAAGATATGTAGGGCAGAGGAATTCTTCCAGCACAATATAAGCAGACTCTGGATCAGCAGCAAAGTTGAACTCTGCACATAAAGTCACATTCCCCTTTCCTACAAAAAAAAAAAATAACATCCCGTTAAAGATGACTAAGGGTGCTCTCCCGCTGCAGATTTTAATTTGTTAAATAGAGTACGCAAAAATTCATAACATATTTTATATCCACTTACATACGAGTATTATAGTGTGTGACTGAATACACCTGAGTACATACAATTCCCATTACAAGATTATTTTTGCAGAAAATGCTACTGCCATGTTTTTCCCCACACTTTTTCCAAAAAGCTGAAATGTTTTAACATCTCAAAACTGTCTTCTGTTGAAGAGCTTCATGTGCTCTTCATGGGCTTCTGCTCAGGGAACGGTAGGTCCCAATTGTACCCCATATTGTACCTGCTCGTCCACTTTCACCTACCTTTACATAAGATAACCCCTGGACTGAATCAATTTAATAATATTAATAACGTTTTGTACCGCACGACTTATCCCCAAGTCATAAAATGTTTTTAAACATGACTGAAACTTTCCCGATTGTTCACCATGTTCTACAATGCTATTTTTCACACAGATTACACGTTTTCAGGTCCCAATTGGATATTTGATATATTCATTGTTTAATTATTTTTGCACCAACAACGTAGACAATTGGGGATCAACTGGCAATGGGAGACTGGACAACAAGTGTACGTGTGTAGCTGAATTACCTTCCATGTTTCCACCCATAATGTACAAGTCTTTAAGCTTTTGAGGAAAACTTGGATCCAGTCGAACGGCCAGTGCGAGATTTGTGAGCGGGCCAAGAGCCACCAAAGAAACCTGCAAACAGCTTGTTTAAGTACCAAAACTCAGAAGGGCAGGAACACAGGACGGACGTCGTGTGCACTTCTCACCTGCTTCTGGTTTTCAGACACCAGTCTGATCAGTGCATTGACTGCATGCTCTCTGTGGACTTTCTCCTCCCACTGTACATCTTTGTCTTTAATCACATCCCCAAGTCCATCTGTTCCAAAGTGGTCACTGAACAAATTACTGGCTCCAACAAGAGGACCAGCAGAACCTTTAAACACTGGTATCTGTGGACATCGTTTAGATTAGGTGCGGCATTCTGTCAGACGTGATGCAATCAGAAACACCGTCGAGCGTGAAACAACATTGAGAGTCTTTCCCTGTATATACAGGGAAAGTATTCAGTGCTTCACTTTTTCCACATTTTATGTTACAGCCTTATTCTCAAATGGAGTAAATTCATTTTTCCCTCAAAATCCTACTCAACACCCCATAATGACATGAATTTTTTTTTTTTTTTTTTTTAATTTTTGCAAATTTACTAAAAATAAAAAGCTTACACCCTCACACCCTTTGCTCAATACTTTGTTGATGCACCTTTGGCAGCAATTACAGCCTCAAGTCTTCTTGAATATGATGCCTCAAGCTTGGTGCACCTATCTTTGAGCAGTTTTGCCCATTCCTCTTTGCAGCACCTCTCAAGCTCCATCA
>CABFOU010152643.1:3872-14005 GCA_900660325.1 Opsanus beta
AGAGCGGTATGTGATATGACAAGATTGAACTGTGGTTTGTTTAAGTTTTGTATGGTGTTGAAGCTTCGAGATACTAATAGCTTCATTATTTGAAGTGTCATACCGACATCATCTTCTTCTGCCCTGTGAGGGGTTTCTACCGCAGCTCATTGTCATACTGACATCTGCTGGTCAAACAATTTTTAGCACAATATTAAAATATTGAAACAATTTTCTTCTTTTAGCTTCTGCAGCACTTGATTTAATTAAGTGCCATACATCAAGTTTTATCTGTGGCTCATATGACTTTTTTTATTGTATATATTTGGTAAATACCATTTATTAATGTTCCATTAAAACCTAAAAGATTTTTTTTTATTATTATTATTTATTTATTTAAACATTTGACCTTTTTCAACTAATTTATTTTTTTAAACTGTGGTATTGAATTTGACATTGAGAATCATGTAACTTCACAAGCTTCACGGCCACCTCTCTGGTCCCACCCACTTGCCACTTTTTTTTTTTTTAAACCGACCTTTTACCACTATGTTAACGGTTGATGCAGTTTATGTAAATAGCAATGCTGACCACTGTTAACGTTTTCTCTAAATATGACCCGTCATTAGTCAAGCACGCCGTTTCAACATAAATATTGGTACGTTCCACATCCAGAAATCTGGAAATTCAGGAAAACTTTCACCTTTGTTGCAATTTCATCGAATGGAATTCTTAGAATGCATTCACCATAAAATGTCAGCAAGTCACACTGAATACATTTGTTCCTGTGGAGCTCAAATGAACAAACGAAGGGGTTGATCGACTTGATAAATGTGTCAATATGCTCATTAATAATCCATTATTGCCCTGAAAGGACACCGTGTAAACCGTGTGAGCTGTGTGTAAACACTACTTGGTTGTGCACAGACGCAACACTTAAAGGCGAGTATGCCACTGAGCAAAATGAGGCTGCAGTTCTGCACAAATAAGGACAAATATGTCTTTTAGCATTCTGAAAACCAGAAGGACACTGAGCGAGTGCATACGTCGAGAAATACTGACCAATACCGTTATTGAGTAGATGTGAAAACGAACAAAGTCAACACAGATTGAGCTGAATATGAAAATTAGTTTTTTTTGGTTCTTCATTGAAGCATTTGAACATACCAGTGTACCTGCTTATTCCTGTTGAACACCTGGGTGCGAGAAGTACTTGAGTCACAAAATAACAGTTTTGAGAAATTGATGGTCAAAGTTTTCAAAACATGCTGCAAATATATATATTTTTAGAGGTAGCATACTATGGCACCCGTTGCTGGTTCCAGGGGTGATACAGAGAAGACAAACCTTTTTTTGTGGAAAAATAATCCTTTATTACAAAGAAAATTACAAAATTTGTTTTGGACTAAAGTACTTTTTGTGGCTAAATACCTGGATTTGTGTACTTTTTGTGACAAAATGGCTGGACTTGGGTACTTTTACCGTACAAAGCCCTTTACTGCTCATTTTTGATTGCCAAACAGTTTTGCTATGTCTCCTTACCTTTTATGGTTTTATTTTAGGAATACCTAACTTTGATGCCACACATCACATGTCCCTCATTCAGGAAAGTCCTCCTGCTCAGACAGTTTGCATTAACATTTTACAAGATCAGATATACAAGTAAATCAACTTTTAAGAGTATAAAAATCTATTTTTGATAGCTTGTCACATGACGCATACTATCAGTTTGATCGGCCAACCATGGACTTAAGAACTTCTTGCTAAAAAATTATGGACTTGAGTGTTTCTTGCACTACATTTTAGTGAATTCACCAATGACCATATATCAATATACCGGACTTGAGTACTTATTTCCTGAATTTTTTGGTACCAAATGATCCTCTGGCCTTTTTAGTACTGGAGCTAGTAGAGGTTTATATCACATCTTGAGTACAAACGTTTTGGGGTCCTGATGATGTACACATCTATGAGAAACCAAAAACAGGAACTCATGCTGTATGTGGTGCATTCACTAGAGGGCGCCACTAGGAGATGGCAAAATATGTGATTTATATCACGTATTGAGTATATCAACCAGACTTGTGTGAAATGTTTCCCAACAGATTAGCTTTCAATAATTGTTCACTCGTATGTGACTACTTTGGGGATGGGGTCAGTTCTGAGTGGATTACAGGCGGTGCAAAAGATGAAACAATGAAAAATATATCTTTTGTAACATCCCAAATAAAGATTACCTACTCTTAAATGTGATTTATAAGAAATATTCTATAAATGTTTGAATAGGTTAATTGACACAGCCAAACAGCTATGCCCACATAATTTGTAATTTCCAATTTTGTTTTCATTACATGGATGCTTAATGGATGAATTATTTTCTGGAGGCAAAGAAAAATCAGTCACTAGTATTGACTATCCCACACAAATAAGTATTGATTAATAAGTACTTTTGTTATTGTATGACCATAATTTCAATTACTCAGTTTTATAAGACCAGTTGTTTTAAACATTTCTCTTCTTTGTCTCAGAAATTTCTTAGATATACTTTTGTCTCAAATTAGTATTAATGAGATAATAAAGAATGCACTTGACTCTGGAGCCCTCCTCCTCAGCGTTATGCAGACCTGTTGCCTAAGAGCTGGTTATCATATCATCGAAGGCATGTGGGGAAGTGCATACTTGCTGGCAAGGGATATGGGGTGAAGCACTGAAGTCAAGATCCTTCAAGAAACGATTACCCCGCTTTCTTGCTGATGAATGGCAGAACCCTGCACATGTTCCACTCCTTGGAAATCGTCATCTGTACCTTGATATTCCAGGGGCATGCTACCATTTCAGTTCAGTGGCTGAGGAAATGAAACGAGAATATGTTGAACATTTGACATCAAATCACCAGAAAGCAGACTCCAAAATTGTACTGCATGCAAAAGCATTGGCTGATCCAGACCTACACATTGTCATAAGAGCTTTAGACACAGGTATTGCAGTCATTCTTATTTACCATTCTGAGATGATCCCTAGTACTGTCTGGATGGATGCTGGAACAAGTGCATGAAATAAGAGGCATTTCATCAACATTGCTGCCATAGCCAAGAAATTAGGGCCATCTCTCTGCCGAGCACTTCCTGGGCTCCATGCTTTTACAGGTTCTGATTATACATCAGCCCTTATTCGTAAATGGAAAACAAGAGCATTTGAGCAATTAATGAAGTCTGCAGATGTGCAAGCTACAATACACAGCATCAGTCTATGGAGCAACTAAGTTTTTGTTCTCATTAAATGCGTACAGGTACCAAACTTTTATCAGTTACTATGGCACAAAGATGAGAGGAAAGCATCCACTGACCAAACTAAAAGGAATTTTTCTGTATTTAAACCTTTTTGGTAGAATGGCCTAAGCAGTGGGTCACCCCTTTGAGTCTGGTCTGCTTGAGGTTTCTTCCTCAATATCATCAGAGGGAGTTTTTCCTTACCACGGTCGTCTGTATGCTTGTTGTAGGGGTTGGTAAGGTTAGACCTTACTTGTGTGACGCGCTTTGAGGCAGCTTTGTTGTGATTTGGCGCTATATAAACTAAATAAACTAAAAATTGATGCAAGCTCACTTCCTCCATGTGAACCTGAAATGAAACTCCACATACGTCTTGCTGCCTTTGTTGCAAAAATGTGGGCACATGCTCCTCCTGAATCAGGAGCCTGTTGAAAATTGATGGACTCTGATGGATGATTTTCCAAACCAGTCTGGTTTAATGGTCTGCAAGTCAAAGGTGCCCTGGTGCCAGAGGAAAGTACACAAGAGGATCATGGTGATAAGTCCAATGAAGAGATGGCCGGATCGGTTTTCTTGTTTGTTTCATGTTTTTTACTGTAAAACCAAACTAGTTCCTGTATTATTCAATCAGAATCAAGTTCATTGCCAAGGAAGTTTTCACATAAAAGGAATTTGCTGTGGTGTTTGATGCACAATAATAATAATGTTGCCAGTGACATTGGTATATTTAGTATTTCTTGTTGACACACCTACATCTCTGGTTGTGATGATTTATTGGCTCAAAATAAACATTTTTGTAAATAGTTGGTGGTTTGTACTTTAGATTTTGGTTATTGTATTTGAGATGATGGTGATCTCTTATATTGGCACGAACTTAAGTCCACTTAGAAATGACCTTGTCTCCAAAGTAGTCACTTAAGAGTCATCAATTATGAAAAGCTAATCTGTCTGGAAACATTTAGCACTAGTCTGGTTGATGTACTCAAAATGTGATCTCAATCAAATTTTTGGCCATTTCTTAGTGGCGCCCCCTATTGAATGCACCACATGCAGTTTTTTGGGTTCCCATACACAAATGTACATGTTCAGGACCCCAAACTTTTTGTACTCAAGATGTGAACCTGTGCTAGCTCTCACAATATTATGAATTACAGTACTGGTGCCAGCTTATTTTCTTACAAAAATGTGACTTCATGTGTGTAGGTACCTGGACAGCGTGACCAATAAGGACAGTACACTCCCTCCCATCCCTCACCTGCACTCCTTACTGACAGACAACGGAGATCCACATCCAGAGGTCGACATCTTCAACCTGGTCCGCAGCTGCTACGAGGTACTTAACGAGGACCAACGTGTCTATGACTATGGTCGGTCTTGACGCAAACTTTAGTTTATGGACCGGTTAACCCATCTCCCTTCCTTTTTCTCCCTCTCTGCCCGTCCTTTTCAAACAGAAGTTTGGTTCCATCCGTGCAGATGTGATTGAACAGATGCGTTTTAAACAGAGACTGAGGGTCATCCAGACAATCGAAGACACAATTAAACGCAACGTGGTAATGTCTCGCTCCCAATCCACTCTCTAATTTCAAATCATAGAAATTATGACTGTCTGTGAAACTCTGTAAAAGCAGCATAGGTTATGTGATCGCTCCTTTTGTCTGTTTCGTAGATGCTAAAAGTCAAAAAGGTGTATGGATTGTGATACTCCCCAAAATTCTGTCTTTGGGTCAAAATTTTTCTTTTTATGTCTTTAATCCTCTGAACCCCAAACAGATTGTGGACAATTTTTATTTTGTTCCTGCCACATTTTTACTCACTGTGGGCACATTTTTCACGACACCTGCAGGTTCTGCACCTTTATGGAAACAGCATAGTCGGGTAGAACTCAAAAATATATTTTGTGCAGTATAATAAAATTACATTGTAATAAATTGCAAAGAAGAAGAAAAATAAATGTATTTAAAGATGCTATAAATGGTATTTTAAACATTTATATAGTAGCCAACCATTATTTTATTTGTAAAGATCTAGTGTAGGGGTGAAAAGGGGAAAAAAAATCACTTCTCACAAATGACAATTTTTTTTTAATGATATTAAAATAGAATTTTAAAGTCGAGAATCGATTATAATTAAAATTCATCTCCTCATAGACTAGGTGTGAAGAACGAAGTACCACTTCCATTTAGCACATGTATTTGTTGTCGATCTAATCTGAGCATTGAGTGGCATCACGTCCACGCAAACAAGAGAAAAAAATAATGGGGGTCGCCTTGGGGATTTCTCCAGGGATCAAATTCAGGACTGATGAATATGGACATTACGGAGTGTCAGCCAGAGGGCGCAAAAGTGAGTCAAGTATTTATTTGTATGTGAAACTGCTGAGATGCGTCGGTTGTTTGTTTGCGAGAAACCTCAAGCAGACCAGACTCAGTGGGGTGACCATCTGCTTTAGCCATACTAACGAAATAAAACAATATAGAATTGTCTGAACATGCAGTGATAGCGCATACGTATATAGTCCAGTGTTCACAGTGGCAGAAAGCACAGTCTGTATGTAAAAATAAATTTATGCCATCCTGTGGGGTCAAAGTCCTGGGCCCTAGTTCGAGGTCTCTGGTCTAAATGTTCTACTTTTCATTTAGTCAGCGTATTATTTGTTAGTTGGACTGTCTTTGGTGTTGGCAGGCTGAGTGTATGTATCTGTGTTATGTTTCAGGTCAGAACTATTGTAACAGAGACTCCCTTCACGATTGATGAATTGGAGGAACTCTATGTCCTCTTCAAGGTGAGAGGCAGCTGAGCCATTCTTGCTGGCGGACCTTCTAAAAGCACCTTTTCAGTCTTTGAAGACCTATTTGTACTCTTTAGAACTTCTGTCAGTCTTGCTGCCATGTTAAAATTGAAGTAGACACCAGAATGTCACAGTAAAATTAACAACCTTGGCATTTGCGCTTCTTGTAAGAAACATTTGCCAGATATATCTGTGTATTTTAAGCTGTGTCCCTCTTTTCTTTTTTTTTTATAAACTGTTCTTGTTCTGCAATTAGACCGAGCACCTGACCAGCTGCTACTGGGGTGGTAGCAGTAACCCCACAGAGCGCCACGACCCCAGCCTGCCCTACCTGGAACAGTACCGCATTGATATGGAGCAGTTCAAGGGTCTATTCAACCTACTGTTCCCCTGGGCCAACGGAGCCCACTCAGACCCACTGGCCGTACGCTTCTTCCACCTCCTTGACCAAAATGGGGATGCCCTCATCAACTTCCGCGAGTTCATCAGCGGCTTGAGTAAGTAGAAGAAAAAGTGAAAGTAATTCTTTGTAACCTAACTGACAGTAGATGGCTATGATACTGAATCACATCTTGAAGTAGTTCAGGCATTACGGATTTCTAACAGCTGTTTGGGTGCTGCAGGTGTTCTGTGCCATGGTGATCTCACCGAGAAACTCAAGCTCCTGTACAAGATGCACGTTTTACCTGGTGAGTGTGATTGAAGGCAGTTTAGTGTATCTATGTTAAAACTAACTAAAGACCATATTTTAGACGGGCAACATTTATCTTTGGGGATAACTGACTTAAACGTGTCTCCTTTATGGATCTGTGATTTCTCTGTGCAAACATGACAGTACCTTTTATGGAGCCACCATTAATGATGGTGCAACGTTCAACAAGAAAGATGGTTTAATATGGCATGGTATATAAGAAGCAGGATCTCTTGCGACCATATGTCACTATGGAAAAGTCTCATGTTGGGTGGGCCTGGTGTAAACGGCCAAGAATAGTTGGAATATTGGGTCACTACTGTTTCAAAATAAGATGGAGGTCTTTCAGTGTGACCACACCATTCCAAAGGTGTTACGCCTTCTGATTAAGCAAACGTATACTGTCTTGTTGAAGATTGTCATGCTTTAATCCATTGATAGCTTCTCCAGTGTTTCTTGAATACCCTGACTCGTGCATTGGGGAGACATCTGCGGTCAGTGTTGGTTGTGGACGTCTGGTGTTCAGCCATTGTACAATTACTACAGTCAAGCTAACACATATGCACAAAGAACGAGCAGAGTTTAAAATCATTGCTGCTTAAACTCCTTAATAATAATAAATAGATGAATAAATCGTGACTATCTCTCTTTTTACCAGAGCTCATTCATGAACAAGAAGAGCCTGATTCTGCTTTTGAGGCCACCCAGTATTTCTTTGAGGACATCACTCCAGAAACCTCCCATGGTAAGAGGTGCTCTTTAAACAACAGTGTGTAATAATAATAATAATAATTATGATTATAATTATTATAGCCTTGATTGAAGTAAGCGGGTATAGAAAATGAATGAATAATAACAATTGTTGTTGTGATGCAATATAAAGAATCTAACTTGCAATTTCAATGGAGGAACATTTACAGTTAGATAACCAACTCAGATTAAATAGGTGCAGAAATGATTTGACTGCTTAGAGTTTCCATGGTTAGTGCCTGTAAATATGTATTTATTGGATAGACACACAAAACAAACTACAATTTTCAAACACACGCACACATTTTATATATATTTTCCCCTCCTCACTGTGTCACTATGTGGGAAGTCACTCAGTTATGAGACATTTTACTTGTGACTAAGAGTGCTTCAGCTGTACTGGCCCAAGTGTCACCAAACCTGGTATATGTGTCACACACACCGACCCCTGGAAGCCTGTTGATTTGTCAAAGGTCAAAGTCACTGGTATGTACTTTGTAAAAATCGTGTGAGCAAGATTGCTTCATTTATACTGTCCTGATCATCACCAAACTGTGTGTGTGTGTGTGTGTGTTACATATATTGACTCCAATAAACTTCCTGGCTTTGGGGTCAAAAGGTCATGATCACTGGTGTGTACTCTGTAAAAGCCTTCTGCAGAAGAGTAGTAACTTGTCGGTGGTTTGCATAATGAGGAAGTAGCGCATACTTCTGCAGGTTAATGATCAGTTCAACTGCTTTAATGGAAGTCTATAACTTTGCAGAAATGCATTACTGTCGGTATAGAAATTGAAGTATTTTGTTGCTTTGTGAGCTGTGGTTAAATCCCCATTTTCTCCCCTCAGGACACGACTCAAAGTGCAGGACTGAGAAGGACGACGGCTTCGTCAGAGTTACCTTCAAGACTGAGAAAGGTGAGCAGCAGTCGCAGTCATGAGAAGATGACAAAACCGTAAATGTCATTGGTTACACATAACTGGTCTAAAGTAGTAAAGGATGAATTGTGGTTGTAATTTTCATATGAAAACATTTATTGGGTGGAGGTAAGAGCTTAATGTTCATGAACACTGCCAGGCAGTTGCTATTGATGACCACGGGCCAACATATGACTACAAGTTCATTTGCTGTTTAAACAGCGTCGGCACTGGGCGTGAAAATCACAACTGCATTGGTTGGAAACGAGCACTGACCCTTGAGCTGTGCCGTTTACTGATTTGCACCATTTGTAACCTAGTCAGGGCCCTGGATCTGAATTTTATCATCATCATCGGGAAATCTTTTTTTTGTTTGGTTTGTTTTAAATTGCTGTACAAAGTTTTGGTCTTGGAGCTGAAATACAGCTAAACAACCCATTGTACATTCATGTTGCAGTGAAGAAACTCAACACCCATGATTACCGCCAGTACCTCAAACTCTGGAACCAGGACACCAAACCGAAACTAGAAAACACAAAAGACCTCCCCAAACTCAATCAGGTAAGACTTGATTACGGTAAAAACAAATCTCCACAACATGAGGTGAAATTAAATAAAATTTTAAAGCCAAAATAATGGAATGCACAAATATGACCACCTTTTTGTAGAACTGTTTTGTTTTAACAAGTCAATACATGAACATGGTGGGCTGGCCTGCTTGTTAATTCAGGTATTTCAGTTTAAAATGTTTACTCCCACAGCTTTACAATCAGCTCCACAAGAAAGGGTAGTGACAGTTTTAGTAATTTTGCCTGTATTCTCCACCACACTGGATTTTAAATGAAACAATCAAGATGTGCTTGTGGTGTAAACTTTTAGCTCTAATTCAAGGGGTTGAACAAAAATACTACATTAACCATTCATGAATTCTGCCCACACACGCCACAAGTAAGTGGACTTGGAAGTGTTGACACATCCATCCTAACTTGCTGTAAAAGTGATGATTTGTATTAAAGAAAAAAACAGTCTTGATATGTAAGTTGTCCAGTTACTTTTGATCTCAGGCTAGAAGGCACGCGGAGAACGCATGCCAAGGCCACATATTGGTTAAAACCTCTTCTGGATCCTGGATATGTCCCAGATCCAATTCAAAATGAAATCCCTCATTTTCTAAGACATTACCCATTTTATCAACATCCTCAAGGTTTTAATTTAAATATTGCTATGTGCCAAACTTACTCTGGATCTCAGGTTCAGGATATATTCTGGGTTACCTCCAAAACTGAATCACATATTTCCTGGACAATTATCTTTCTGCTCACCAAATTTCATTTTGTGTGTGTGTGTGTGTGTGTGTGTGTGTGTGTGTGTGTGTGTGCAGTGGTGGGCACCGTTCCGCTAACCGCTCATGAGCAGAGCTAACTTTTTCACTAGCGGATTAGCTTTTCAGATTCTTTATAAAGCCATTAGCGGACCAATTAGCTTCCGCTAACTTTCAGTCCACTAATTTTTGTTTTTGCTGGCGAAATGAGTAAGCTAAAACAATCAAAAACACTTACAAACCTTACAATTATAGTTCCTGCAGATGTAGCTTTGCTTACCGCTTGATGTCCTCACAGTAACAGACAAAGCAAAAATATTTATCTTTGAACACGCCCCCACACAGCGACTGCGACAGAAGTCATCTGAAGCACTACATTTCTCACTTATGGTTTCCCTCAACATGACACTTAACTAAA
>CABFOU010157815.1:2598-13555 GCA_900660325.1 Opsanus beta
TTTCCCTACACGACGCTCTTCCGATCTCGTTGTGTCACGGCATCCATCGTAGTGGTCGGCCATTTATTGCGATATCTCAAAAACTATCTGATAACTTTTTTTCTAACTTGGCAAGGGCATCATGTGGGTCATTGATATTGTTCCTGTCTAAAAATCATATTCGTACATTTGTTCGTTTGAAAATGGCGGCCATTTTTATGGTGAAAATAGCCATTTTCAGCACTTCAAGGTAATTTTCTCAAAAACTAACTTTTTTTCTAATTTGTCAAGGGGTAATATGGGTCGTTGACATTTCACGTCAAAAAATTATAGTCAGATTCTTTTTTTTTGGAAATGGCACCCATTTTTATGCCGAAAATGGTCATTTTGCCTTGGGCTTTAATTGAGTCGGTAAACCACAGGGCCCTTGGCACTCTAGTTCTAACTTTTTTTGTGTATGTGGTTTTGTTATCCTTTGTATCCATGCTCGTTATATTTCTGTAGGCCACATGGTTATGCCATTGCATTATAAATCATTTGTATTTTTGTGTCTTCATGTGTGTATGTGTAGTTTTTTATTTTTATTCACCAATCTGTCTGACTGCAGATGAAAACTTGCCTGTATGGCTAAATGTGGCACATATACATGTTCAAGTAATTTTAATCTGCGTTGTCTCGTTTAAAGAAATTGTCTGTGAGAGTGGTGTCTTGGTGTTCCTCACGGTGCAGTTCTGGGTCCGCTTGTGCTCGCTCTATACATATACGCCCACATACATACAACCTACCTCTTGGACAGGCAGTAACATAAAAACAACTTCTGCGCCATCACCCATGCAATCCATTTATTTGAAGTGGTCCCTGATGTGCTGGAATGTTGGCATGTGGGGAGAAGCCAACACAGCTGTTTAGAACAGGACAAAGTGGTTACAAAATCCTACAATTGTCAGAAGATTGATTTAAAATACTCAAGATGTTGGCAGATTGTGACACTTAAGTATTTACTTCTTTTTTGAATGCTTTGTAGTTGCTAGTTGAACTTTTTCTCATGTTTCCAATTGTCATTTGGGATGCAGAGTGAAATTACTAACAACAGAAGCGTTTACATTTATTAGTGTTCAAGTACAACTCTTTGTTCAAACAGTTACTTTCCTTATTATCTCCAAACCAATATTTTCAACCTCTCCAGAATTTAATTCTGTGAGTAAATGCTGTTTATTTCAGTTAGACCTGCTGAGCTTTGTTGTTGTCAAGTAAGTGGCACAATTGACTTGAGATCACACAAAACTGCTTACTCTCATTATAATGTAATCAATACTCAATTACCAGTGAAGTAATGTGGGACCTCAAGGCTTATAACCCCATCTCTTCCCCACGACGGCTCCTGCTCCTCCCTCATTAATAGCATGTTAGCTCTTGATATAAATCTGGCATCAAGATTAAATCTTGTATGTTTTGTTGTACAAACAGGCAACTCTCCAGTGTGCAGTATCGCAACACAGGTGCTTTAAAAGGTTGATACCAATTCATGCAAATGTGTTCTGTTTCAATGATACCGTAATATAAAGTAGTATATACTTCTGTGCGACCTTGACATTTGGTCAGTTCTGTCGAAACTAGAACCACTTTATCCTCGGCTAACGCACAACCTTTCCGCCATGTTTAATCCGAGCTCTTGTCAAATCTGGGATCATGCCCCAATGCTGTGCTTTGCCGCATTCGCAACACCATGGAACCGCCTGGAGTCCTGGATGGCAACCACCCAGGCAGACAACTGTTCCATTTCCACATTTTTAAAATAACCATCTACAGGCTCATCTCAAAAAATTTCAAATATTGTGGAAAAAGTTCAATATTTTTTCAGAGAAAATTTTTACATATTCTAGTTTCAGTACATAGAAACTAAAGTTATCTTAAATTTTAATAATCATAGCCTGCAGCTCCCAAAAATAGAAAATGCATCTCAAAATATTAGAATATTTCAGAAGATCAATTAAAAAAAAAAAGGATTTATAATAGAGTAATATGTAACTTCTGAACACTATGTTTACTTATGCAGTCAGTATTTGTTTGTGGCTCCTTTTGAATGAATTCCTGCATCCGTGCGGTGTGGAGGCGATCAGTCTGTGGCACGGCTGAGGTGTTCTGGAAGTCCAGGTTGATTTGATAGCGACCTTCAGCTCATCTGGATTTTTTGGTTCTGGTGTCTCTCATGTTCCTCTTGACAATACCCCTTAAAGAATCTATGAGGGACTGTCTGTGGGCTCAGTCAAGTACAGTATTGCCATGGTCGGCAAACCAGGTGCTAGTAGTTTTGCCACTGTGGGCAGATGTCAAGTCCTTCTAAAAGAGGAAACCAGCATCTGCATGAAGCTTGTCAGCAGATGGAAGCATGAAGTGTTCTACAGTCTCCTGGTAGAGAGCTGGGTTGATGTTGGACTTGACGGCACAGTGGATGTCCACTCCTTGTGAAGTTCTTGAATTGGCTTTGCGGTAGAATCTTCTCAAGTCTGCAGTCATCCCTGTTGCTTGTGTATCTTTTCCCCTCCAGTCAATCTTACATGAATATTCTTTGATCCAGGACTGTGAACAGCCAGAGCTTTCAGCAGTGACCTTCTGTGGCTTAACCTCCTTGTGGGAAGTGTCTGTCTTCTGGACAACTGTCACTTCAGACATCTTCCCCATGATTGTGGTTGTGTGTACTGAACCAGATTTGAGAAACTCATGGTATTTGTACTGCACAAATAGTGACTTGAAATAAAATATTTTGAGATAAGCATTTTCTAATTTTTTTTGGCGCTGTAGGCCAAAGTTACCAAAAATAAAAATAGAAACATTTTAGTTTCTATGCAATGAAACTAGAATATGTAAAAACTTTCACTCTCTGAAATACCTGACAAAAGATATTTAAATTTTTCAGGATATTCTAATTTTTTGAAATGCACCTGTAAGTGCCGCAGCCAGGTGAATCGTGGTTGTGCCCTTGGCTTTCTCCAGCTACAGGAGTCCTCAACATCCCTCTAGGGATGTCCTCTATGCATGCTGGATCATGCATAGAGAAATGTGCCACATGGCCAAAATGTCGTAAGAGACACTCCCTCATAATGCAAGTGATACTCATCTTAGTCTCCCTTAGTAACCGCTCATTTGATACAAAGTCATTCCAGCGGTGCCCAAGGATCCTCCAAAGAGACCTAGTACCAAAGACATCCAGTCGTCGCCTTAGGTCACTGGTTAGCGTTCAAGTCTCACAACCATACAGCGAGACCGGTAGCACCAGGACCCTAAAGACTTGGACCTTCGTTCGTCTGCAAAGATACTGGATATCTTAAAGGTACCGCAAACATGCGATATCAGTTTGTTTGTTTTTTTTATTAATATTCACCATAGTTGCATTTAGAAAACAATGTCAAAATTTTGGCTCAGTGCTTGTATACACAGAATATCTAGAATGGCTGTTTCGAAGAGTCAATTTTCCTCAAATATGGGTGTAAATATTCCTCCACAGCAGTGCTTCTCAATTTTTTTTTTCTTTCACACCCCACTTTTGGAAGCAGACTGGCACCGCTCCAAAAATAACTTAACAAGAAGAGATGACTTGAAGACTTTTATTGAGATGGTGTCAAACTTGAGCCATTTTCCTTCCTTTTATGCCAAAAAAAGAAAAAAAAAAAAGCCTGCTCACTTGTAAATTAAATGTACATTAAAAAAAAAAAGTCAACTTTAGTTGAACTTAATTTTTTTATCTCCATCAAAATTACAAGTGAGCATGCTCACTTGTAAATTAAATGTACATTAAAAAAAAAAAGTCAACTTTAGTTGAACTTAATGTTTTTATCTCCATCATCTGCACATCTCAGCCAGAGAACTACTCATCTCCAGGAAGATTTATCCACAGATCTAAACAATACTTGTGCATTCTTAATGCAGCAGTTACAGAAATGTATTAAGGATTTACACCACCAGTGGGTGAAGAAAATAAAAGAGAATCCATTCATATAAATATTTACAGATAAGAAAAGATTGTCGAGCATGGTTAGGTTCATTAGGAGCAAAGCTCACACACTTTCCAGTCAAGTGTTAATTACTATGACAAACTATGAACAGCATCAGTAGTAACACTACATAATATCACATTCTGCGGTACGGAGAACTTTTTCCCAACCATGTAAAAATAGATTTAATAACAAACTTCAGCAGGAAGCGATGCATATAGGTGCGAGTAGTTCTTTCTAAATGTGTAGTGGAAACTTACAAAAAGGCGTAGCGTGTCCGCATTAGAAACTTTTATGGAAATATTTGATGCTTTTTTTTTTTTTTCCTCAAATTTACAAACACTGGGTTGCGTGACCTTCAGTGGATTGTAAAACTCATCGCTGTATGAACTTTGCAGGGTTTTCCTTTTTTTACAATTGTTCCCAGGATTCAGCCGATGGTGTCATTAAAAGGTTTTCTTTCTAAGATTCTTGTAAATCTACAGAGACGTTCTGTATCCGCTCCGCCACAAAGAAACAGAGTGTTCCTGGGAATCCCAAAATGACCATGAGCAAGAGCTGCCACCTCAGCAGGAGATAACCGCTGTAGAAGAAAGCCACCGCTGCAAAAACAGACTGCAGGCACACACACACACACACAAAAAAAAGATGGGATATACACATTAGAATTGTTATATTAATACAAAATACTTCTATGAAGCTACTGCTGGACAAGATTGTCCTGTAACAACTGACCACAGTACGTCTGATGGACCATACGTTTAAGTACGGCATTCTTCGCCCACCATTACTTAGCAAACAAACACGTCCCAGCGGTACTTTCACCATCACTGGTACATAAACATTTCACAGTACAAAAGCACATCATGATCAAGACTGTGAAGATGAAAGTAAAATCAGTTAAGAGAAATTCATGACAAGCGTGTCTGCTAATGGTTGGAAAGTTAAGTCACTTAGTATACCTCTTATTTATCACTAAACACCCACAAACAGCACACGTACATAAATTCAACAGAGAAACGTGTGAGAAAAGCACACCAGCTGTTTATGAAGTGGAACAGCGGCTGTAGCATGCATGAAGTTCAATGACTTTCTGTGCGTCTGATACTTCGTATGTGCTAATGGTGCTTAGGAACCTCTACTACCCAACGGTTGCTGTAGAACGTACTCGAAGTCGGCGAGTAGCAGTGACACGGTTCAGACCTACTACGGCGCTGTCATCTTGCCTGTCCTTCGAGCCAAATGTTTACAGGTGATGCATATGCTCGTACCTGCAAAAATTTCCTTTTTGCAACACCAATCTTTTTTTTTTTTTTATGGTTCCTGTCATATATTTGCGCAATGTCATGGGCCCATGGACATTGCTGCCACTTTCATGTGTGTCCGCTAGCCTCATTGAATTTTCCCAGGAAGTTGCCAGGCTTCAGCAGCGATCCTCACGGACAGTGCAGCATAGTCCATCTGCATGCTATCGAGGTAGTAGATCATCTGGATACCATTTGCCTAGTTTTGGACACCCTACAGGTTGTGACATACTGCTTTTTGCCGACTACATAGTAAGGTAGTATTAGGATTCAGAAATATTCCAGGACATACAGGTCCATCTCTAAGGTAAGCCTAAGAGGACACATTTTACATGTATGCCATTTTATTTTCACGGTGTATTATTGACTGATTAAATATTTCAGGTATGGTAAGATTAAAACTGCCTATTTAATGGACACCACTTTCAGAAATGCTGTTGGGCAAAAGTTTTAAAATCAAATCTAAGGTGCTGAAAACAGGGATTTACTGAGTATTACGGAGTGAGTAAATATTTCAGGTCCAGTAAGATTAAAACTGCCATTTAAGGGAAACTGCTTCGTGTAACCGTTTTTGGGCAAAAGTTTTCAAAAATCAAACCTGCAGAGCTTAAATCTGCAGTTTAGTAAAAGCCCTTTTACTCTCGAACAATTAATGAAGCACCGTCTCTTGATTTATCTCTGCTAAGGAGATCGTGGTTACAGTCACTCTTAATTTGTAGCAGGTTATCTCAACACGATTGGATTCAGAAGATACAGATGTGAATGCAGGACAATTTTTTTATTATTATTATTTTATTACTTTTCATTCAGTCCCACTGATTTAGAGGTCATTTGTCCGTGGGCTGGACGGCTTCCCCACTTGCACATCAAGGACAGATAAATTGCTGGACTTCAGTGGAGGTCCACACTCGCTCTCCGACTGTCCTCTAGTTTCCCACGCTTAGGCTAAAAAAGTAACTGCAAGGACTTCATGGGTCATTGATTCCCCATTCTGTCCCCCTAAACCTGAACTCCTAACTCCATGAGTCAAACTCCTAACCTCATAAATCAAATCCCAACCCTCTAAATCAAGCTCCTGGCCCATATATGTAAGACGTTTGGCCCCAACTGGCAGTGAAACATTGAGAATCAATACCCAAAAAGTCCTTGTGAGTCTCCCTTTGGTGGTTCCAAGGACATTTTATGTTTATAAATGCATTTATTGAATACATTTTTTTAGATTTTAGGCAACATAATTGGTGTTTTTTTTTTTTTACATAATATTGAATGAGCTGTTATTTCAGAATTATATTACGCACCGAGACTTCATGACTGATACAAAACTGAATCGACAACCAAATACTTTGCATGCTTATTGTGAGCAAATACCCTTCTGTTCCCGTTTTCATGAAAACAAATACATTAAACATGAAAAATATGTCAGTTTTCCTAAAGAAATAAGAGAGCTTAAGTGGCATTATGCAGGCCTTATGCTTTTTCCTTTTAACAGTAAATTTATTTGACACTTGAGACGGAATTTTAACCCAGCTTTGTCTACTTCTGCTAACAACGTCTGAGAATTGGCACCTTGGGATTACCTGGATGAATTTAAAGATGGCAAACGCAGGTGCGCTTTGCTCTGCATAAGCGTGGCCCAATACGCTGTACAGCTGCGTGTTGAAACAGCTGTCCCCGAGTCCAAGCAAGAAGCTGCACAGCAAGGCGATGGACACGCTGAAGGAAAGAAAGTAGATTAAAGCAGAACGCCGTCACCACCGGCCTCGCTGGCATCCGCTCGGTCACACCAATTAGAGAAATGAGGTGAGAATTACTACCTTGGAGTCAGGTAGGACTGGTCCTGAGTGGTGGTTTTAACGACAACTGGGGCGTCGTCCGGCATGTTGAGGAAGATTAAGTAGAAAGCAATGAAATGGACAATCATTCCCAGAAACACCACCGAGGTCCGCCTGAAGCGACTGTTCTTAAACAACAATCCAAAAAGGCCTCCACCTGATTTAAAAAACAAAACATGGATTCAAACATTCTTCAGAGTACATCATCTGAACATGTGCTAACAGAACGCAGACACACCCACGATTTCGCCGACGCCGACCACAATCCCGGAGATCCCGATCAGTCCTTTAGCCGCGTCTCCAAACTGAGCGGTCGCTCCGATGCAGGTTCCGTACACGCCGCTGTAAAACGCCAGCTCCAGGCCTGCACAGCCACAAAGACGTGCTCGTTTCTGCAAATGTTTTCTGGTGGCCGCGACACGTGAAGGCGTCGTCCGTTCGACTTACCGCTGTACGCCATGCAGCCGCTCAGGAGCAGCAGAGTTTTAGTCTTCAGAAGCTGCAGGATGGTTTCTGAAGAGGAGGCACAATGTACTTGTTAACACACGCCGACAGATGACATTCAAAGCACATTTTAGATTTAACACAGACATCAAGCCTGCACTTTTACCTAACACTTAAGCTTTACTGCAGTTGGAAAAAAAAAAAAATGCAAAAAAATATTCTGTCTTAATAAGCCAAAAAGCTGCATTTAAATGCAGACGGGGAAGCAACAGAGCGAATTCGCTTGAGGAAATTCAGATAAAACTAATCCGACTGGATTTGTTTAGATGCACCTGGATGATCTCTCACGGTGTGAAAAGATAAACTTGATACCTTTAAGGAAAGTATACGCGGGTCTGCATGCAGACAAGATGCAGGAAAGACAACGTGCAATCTGATCATCTAAAACACTTCAGGCTGCACTGAAGCCTGGTGGAAGTGCAGCAGAGTTTCCAGTCGACAGATACGGTGTAATCTTGCGCGAGCAGTTTGTGTGTAATTTCATTTAATATAAAAAACAAACAAATGCAATAATGACAATCTGTTTCCCTGAGCTTGTGCAGGGTCTCCGCAAGGTGTCGTCTGTGGCAGCAGCTTTCATTACGAACTGTTGTGTCAAACTTGTCCAAAGGTTTCAGCAAGGTGACCTTGTCTGCCAAATTTCATTTCTGATGCATGTACTCGTAGTTTTTGGTAAGGTGTCGCATACACAAGAATATAGACTGGCGCCCTGGTGGCCGCAATTCAAATACAAAAGCGCCCAATTTAGACGTTTCACGAGGTCTCAGTGAGTTGACATTTGTGTGTCGAGTTTCACTTTAATACAAGAAGTCTTTGTCAAGATATCGCGTACACAAGGTTTCACAAACTCGGCCCTCTGGTGACCACATTTAGAGCTGAAACATGCCCAAAGTCAACCCTGCCCAAGATCATAGTGAGGTGACTTTGTGCATCAAGTTTCACTTTGATGGACAAAGTCTTTGTCAAAATACCATGTCCATAATGTTTTGGAGCCCTGTTCCCATGGTGGCTACAATTAGAATCAAAACATTCCCAACGTCAAACTTGTACAAACAACTGAACAGTTTTATCACACTTAAAAACGATATGCTACTAAATCAGTCTGGCACAGTGTACATGGACACTACCTGTGCACATTTTTTTCCCTAAGTCAGATTTTATGACGAATGTAATCACGATTATAGCAACATGACAGCAATTACTTATGGCAATAAAAACAATTTAAAAGTGTTTAAGGCCATGTTAAGACGGTAGGTCAGGGCCCCACTGCTCAGTGCAGGGCTGTCGTAACGATATACGCAGTTGGATGGTTGGACAAAATAATTTTGTTCTACTCACGAATGCAAAGCAGGCAGCATGAATCACAGTGGATGTACAACCCCTGTGCCGACTGTAAATACGAAGTTAATAATTTTGTATGGACTCATAAAACAGTCCTTTTGATACAGACTCCAGAAAAATGTTTCACAACAGGTCTCGAAACGCTGTTCAGGAACGTTTCCAATTTCCAGTACTGATGAAAAGTTTTGGCACCATCCCCAGCCACACATTCTATCCATTCTTTAATTCCAGTTTTATTTTTATTTCGTTGTATAATTTAACTGCATATTTGCCCACATATTGGACATCACATATCTCTTTGTAGTTGCTGACGTGCAATTCGGTATTGGTGGACAGAGCACACAACATACACAAATGTTCCACAAACGATCCAGCGTATCCTAAACAGGTGGCAGATGTGTGTGTGGGATATTACATAGGCCAAACAAAGTTGCTTTTTTGACTTCTATGGTGCATCAAAGGTAACACTATAAGGCGATTGCTTTTATCGGTTATGAGTTATTACCTATACTAGCTGATGGGATAGACTAAGCCACCCACCAACTTTATACATTTGCTTTTTGAGCCCGACGCTGCTAGCTTCATTAATAAGTCAGAAACGCCCAGAGTTGAAGTTTTCAATATCCCTCCAACACTGGTGGTGCAGCCAAAGACACAGATCACATTTATGAAAAAATAAATCTGAGTGAACTTACTGAATTCCAATTTGGCGTCCTGTATGGCAGTGTTTGCTCTTTGTTTATACCTGAACGGGAACAAGAAAGGATTATATCCTTCACAAAACCAAAAATCAATACTAATACAAATAATAATCCTGCAGATACAAACAAAAGTGCTACCGTTCCATTTCAGTGAAGAGCTGTACAATATGCAATTTACAAATTAACAGATTTTAGAGGCATACAGTTTACAAGCCTTCCTCCAAAGCCCAGCAGTCTGCGAAGCAGTGTTTCGTTTCTCTGCAGTAAATTACAGCTCCCTGCACGATTACTTATATTGTCAGATTCTCACACACACACGGCTGCAAACGTGGATCAAATACCTGCACTGAAGAGATACCAAATACAGTTCCAAACACTTTACTACACAACAATCAGAAAAAGTACAAACTGTATACATATCCAGTACATATCGTGTTTTTCCTGACTTTACCTTCTGAGGGTCTTTCATGTCATATTTCCTAATTATTAAATCCTTTCCCAGATATTACCAGAATTTCACGTTTGGGATGAATCAGTTTTTAATGCAGGACATTGTTACATCGACATGGGGTATTTGACTACTACAACATGCGGTGTCAATGCAACAAAGTCGGGCGTAATTATCAGCTGGCAGGAATCTGGTGCTACGGTGAAAAGTTGCTCTTTGTTTTAGTGTCTCTGTCCATCGGTGGACCGCATAACGCCAAAAGTACGAGTGTGTTTAAAGAAAATTTGCACCCACAGAGATAGTCAAGGTAAACAATGGAATTCTGAGGTGGATACAGATGAAGGATTCTTTATAATTATTATAGAAGTTTTCCTCTGCGTTTAAAATTGTATTTGCAGTTTGGTGAAACACTGCTTCCAATGTCACTTCTGCTCTTGTTTTCTTTTTTTGTTCCCTCCGCCAATCCCTGATGCTAAATTTTAATTATTTGCAAAATACGTAATCACGAGTGTCATGTACGAAAAGACGTTTCCCAAAAATGACCACTGTCTAGAATTAAGACCAATATTTACTCTATGGGCCATAACTTACACAATGCACAGCAAGGCACTCAACTGTTTAAACTCAGAGCGATGTGGCTTCTCACATAAATGATCTGCTGCGTGCTTTGAGACATTATGAGTAGTGACTGCCAATTAATTGAATTGCACTACGCTTTGAACCCTTTTTGGAGTAGAGACTGCCATCTAGTGGGTAAAAAAAAAAAAAAAAAAAAAAAAAAAAAAAAAACAAAATCTTTAATGAAGCCTATTTAGGCATTTATTATGAGCAAAATGGGCTAGTGAGCAACCCATTT
>CABFOU010158252.1:3451-16722 GCA_900660325.1 Opsanus beta
AATGTCTTTATAATTGGGGGGAAATGCATTGGTTTTACAGGGCATGACTCCCATGCACTACACGTGTGGAAGAAACAGAATAGAAAACCTCAAAACACACACACACACAAACACACACACAGAGGGAGCGTTGCTTCATTATCTGTGCAGAATACCATTAAGCCACTACACTACACTACACTACATTCCATAGAAAATAGCTGTTGGCTTGTATACAAATGCTTAAAATTTTATTTATTGCACCAAACAGTGCAAATATTGACATACTAATAAACATTATAAATATATTTCCAAATCACAGATTGCTTTTTGAAAGGGAGCAGACTTTCCCTCCAAGCGGTTAAGACAGCTTGAATTCATGATACATGTTCCCCAACATCAGCCACTTTTTAACTGGCACGAAGTTCATTCACACAGAACTGAATAACAATTTCTAAACATAGATTTGTCAGCCTCCATGGCAATTCTGATTCGACAGCGAATCAACTGTTCACTGCTTTCACTGGAGACTATTTACAGTGGTGGATGATTAGAACAATGCAACATTCTCACAGTTCCATATTTTGTCCCTTACTGATGCCACTGTTTTAATTTAACACCATAAAGGGTTTGTGCACCGCCTTCACAGCAGTTCTGCTGCATCAGTTTGGGTTAACAGATCAGTTGTTAAAAACAACATTTTCTTTATCAGAAAAAATTCTCATCCAATGGTTTGTCTTCAGGCATAAACATTATACAAATGTGACTCATCTGTTTGAGAACAGCTGCTGAGATACAAACAGGCCATTTGCTGAATGTTCAGAAATGGAACAGCCCTCCTAATTTAACTTCTTGGCTCATCACTTTATAACAGTGAATTACTTTTACATGGCTGCTGATGCATAGAAAAAAAATTAAATGAAGTTATTTCAAATAGGTGAAAACAGGCAGAGGATCACCAGTTTGTCAACAAATGCATGAGAAGATTGCTGACATGTTTAAAAAGAATTTTCCACATAAATTCCCTATACAGTGCATAATCATCATCAAACGATTCGGATTAATTTCAGTGTGTAAAGGGCAAGGGTGCAAACCTAAGCTGTGACGTCTGATTTCTCAGACAGCACTGCATCAAGAACTGTCATTCATCAACAGCTGGCATAACCACATGTGCAAGGGATTACTACAGTAAACCTTTGTCAGGTACTACAATACAGAGTCACCAGTCACAAATGCCACTTGCATTGCACTGTGCAAAAAAACAATCCTTATATTAACCTTGTCTAGAAGCGGCATCAATGTCTCTGGCTTGGAGGCAGAGACACATTAAAAATGTGTGTCGTGGTCAGACGATCAGTATTTCAGATCTTATTTGGAAGAAACGTACATCATGTGCTCCAGACAAAGGATGAGAAGGACCATCCAGACTGCTATCAAGTCCAAAAGCCAGCGTCTGGCATAGAATGAAGTTGTGTCCGTGCCCATGGCAAAGGTAAGTGACACTTCTGTGATGGCAGCATTAATGCAGAAAAGTACATTGAGATTTTAGAGCATCGTATGCTGCCTTCAAGACAAAATCTTTTCCAGGGACATGCATTTTTCATCAGCACAAAACCACATTCTGCACACATTACAAGAAAAGGTACAGATCCTGGACTGGCCTGCCTGCAGTTAGTTGTTATCTGTCCCCAATCGAGAATGAGTTGAGAATTTTGAAATGAAAAATACAATGATGACCCCATACTGTTGCACACCTTAAGATGCGCCTGCAGGAAGAATAGGACAAATTAATATCTGAAATGCTTCATCGCTTGGTTTCCTCAATGTCAAAAACCTGTTGTTTTTTTAAACCCCTCGTCTGTAGCGATCATTTCACTATGAGTCAATGTTTTTAATATGGCAGCAGCAATTTGTTGTCCCCTTTGTTTTAGATAAATTAATGGGGCTACGCACAGAACCACCATGAAAGGACATGTCGCATGTTATTCAGCGTGCTGTTCAACAACACAACATCAAAGTATTCGTGATTGTAAGTCTATGTCTAAGTCTATGTAACCATGACTAGTGGTCGCTGACGTACTTTATTGTTAATTAAACCTCTCGTTCGGTGAGTCAGCAGGTGGATTTCCGGAAATTGTTTTACCCTGCATTTCTCGGCGGGTGACGTCAGTTTGAGCAAACGCAGAAACGGCACAAAAGTGAGCAGACAGAGTGAAACGAATGTTGCAACATCAGATCATGAAAGTAGTGACCACTCATACGAAAGTGATGGCTCATTCAGATCAGCGGATCTGCAAGCAGACGCCTGGAAAAAGTTGGGAATACGTTATTTTCAGGAGCTTCAGGGCTTTCTGCCAGCTGGCAGATGTGCATGAGCTTTGCGCGCTGCCCGGTTCTGTGCTCCGTACAGAGACAGACGCTTTGTGCTCAACTCTTAATTTTTGAGAGTGTCGGATTTAGGATCCACATGTGTGCAGAGTCTGCTGTCTGTACCGGAGTAGGACGACATTTTAATCCCGTTGTAACTGCCGCAGTGAACGCGCCCGTGAAACTCTCCATGACGCTGCTTTAACCAGGCTGTTTGGACATGTATCTGAAACGCCGCCATGGTGCTGTTTTTACAGGCTGCCTGAAAAAGCAGCTATATTTCTTACATTGGAAAATGTTGGGAATACGTTATTTTCCGGAGATATGGAATTTCTACCAGCTCGCGGATGTGCACGAGCGTTGGGCGCGCCACTCTGTTCATTCAGCGCTCTGTACAGAGAGGAGACGACACACTTCACTCGCAACTCAATTTTCTGAGAGTCTGTCAGATTCCAGATCCAGATGTGTGCCGAGTCTGCGCTCTGTACCGGAGGACGGCGCTGTTTTAATCCCGTTATAACTGCCACCGTGAAGGCGCACGTGGAACTCTCCATGATGCTCTTTTAACTCGGCTGTGTGTATGTGTCTGAAACTCCGCCACAACACTGTTTTTATAGACTGCCTGAAAATGCAGCTGTATTTCTTGCATTGGAAAAAGTTGGGAATATGTTATTTTCAGGAGCTTCAGGGCCTTCTACCAGCTCGGGGATGTGTACAAGTGTCACACGCACAACCTGGTTCAGTGCGCCGTACATAGAGGACACAACGCGCTTCACCCCAACTCTTGATTTTTTTTTTTTTCTACTGCAGCTGCATTGAAATGAACACAGTTCTCACTTTAAAAATGAGTCATCATGACAGAACATCACACTTGCGTAAACTTTGCAATTAATCTCCGGCTCCATTCTTAACGTCAGCAGCACTTTGTCTACATTCCATTAAACAACACGCTGGGACCTTTGCTCAGAGTGACGTAAATACAGTCAGAAACGCTCGGAAAAACGAGTACTTTGTTTTCGCCACTCTCCGTAGCTGTTTGTTTTGATTGGTTTGCTTACAGACTGTTCACCGAAGTGCACAAATTAATACACGTATATCATCACACGACCTCTAACAGCCAAAATCTGAGTTGTTGTGAATTCTGTGCAACATGTCCTTTAAACAAACAGTGACAACGACAATTACTGTAAAAACTGCAAACCAAAACCATGCCTGAGACAGAAACAAAGACACCAACAAGGACAGGACAGACACGTAGCAGTAATCACAGTACTATCACCTGTGAGGGCATGAGTTACATGAATGTACATGCGTGGGTCCACATGCAGAGCATAAAAAGTTAAAAGACATTTGGAAAAAGTCAAAAGAAAACGTGTGATAACGTGAATAGCTATAGAGCACCGCCGCAAAGGCAGATAACCCCAAAATCCAAACACGGCCTCACGGCCAAATGGAGCCCTGCGGCCACAGCGAGGACCGGAGAGCAAAAAGCACCTCTGCAAAAGAAGGCAGGAGCAGGCACAGGACCACGAACCCTAACCCCACCTGAGGGTGAGGAGCAGCAACAGGCACTGCAGATCAGCCATCCAACCCAAGAGTGCATCTAAACTCCGCACATATGAAAGAAGCCAAATGCCAAACACTTCTTTTAAGTGTTGTGAGAAGGAAGCTTAACATTACAACATGGCAAATACTTTAGCGTCCCAACTTGTTTTGGAATGTGTTTCAGGAATGCATTCATGAACGACATGAAGCTGACCAGACAAAACATGAAATATTTTGGGTTCATTCTGTCTGCAGTAAAAGAGAAGTCAAAGTAAATGTAAAAATGACTGCGGGTTTTTGTTTGTTTGTTTTTTTAATTTGAATTTTCTATACCTCCCAACTTTTGCTGACTTGGGGTTATAAAATTTCACTCATATGAAATACTGGAGCACTAGCTTCTTTGATGGTCTGTTATTACAGTCAACCACACAGCAAGGCATTTTTATCTCCGATATTTAGAATGAAATATTAAGAAAGGACAGTCAGCTCAACCTGGTCAAATCCACAGCCAGTAGTAGCCACTGCTAGAGGAGTCCTGACTCCAGCACACAGCTACCATTCAAAGCGACGTGCCCCTAATTATTCCTAACTTCCTGGTTTAAAATAACTGAAACAGATGAGTTCTAAAAACAAAAATTCACCCCTCCAACTGTCATGAGCAGCTTAACAAGTTACAGAAACCAAAACCTTTTTTTGTACCAGGCTGTAAACATGGTAATTTCTGTTGTAAAATTGGGGATTTTAACTTGGGCTTCTATGGGAAGTGACTCGTTTTTGGAGCCAGTCTCAAGTGGCGAGTCAAGGCCTTCCGGCTTCTTTTTCCCCACTTGGTTTTCACCCAGGCAATGGCTGTGGTGTTATGAATGTGATTCTGGATCTGAAGCATTCACTAGTGAGCCAGTGGACTGCTTGTCCAGATGTCCCCCTCCCCAAATGTTTGTGGTGTAAACAGTAAATACATTGCTTTGTTTACATTTTGTAAATTCATTCAATTCCTTAAACAATGTGGTGACGCAAGCTACTTGTTACCAAGCCCCAACCTCCTGTCCTCTTAAATGAGACAAACGTGGAAATGACAAATCCTGCAGTTCCTTGTACTGCTGCTTGAGGCTGGCTGCAAAAGTGAGTCACTCCCCATAGAAGCCCATGTTAAATTCTCCAAGTTTGCAGCACAAATAAACATGTTTACAGCATGATATAAAAAACTGTTGTGGTCTCTATAGCTAGTTTCCCCTCTTCATAACAACTGTACAGGGGGTGAATTTTTTTCTAACTCATCATTTTAAGCCATAAAATTATGAATGATTAGTGGTGCGGTCGCTTTGAGTGACAGCCGGTCGAGTCGAATGTTTGTCCTGGTGTGATGGTTACAAAGGCACAAGCCCTCTGTTATGAAAACCACCACCCAGTCCAATCCAAATATCTATTATTCAAACACCCGAACCAAGGTTAGCCTGTTAGCTGTAGCTTTGCATGTTTGAGAAGTTACTCAAGCTGGGGGGGAGTTTTGGGGCTTCATTCATCCTGCCCGTTTCACCCATGTTCCACCTCTTTGCCCGTTTATGGATTGACCGGGAGCCAAGCAGAGGTTACTTGCACTTCAAAACAGCTCTTCAGAAAAGCTATGGATGAAGTCACGGAGGGTTTGTTCAGTATATAATCACTCTGTGCTCATCACTGGCTGGTTCAATGAATGACGATGTCCATGCTTGTATTTTTTTCCAACTCTGAGTGTGGCACTACATAAGCTTTCAAAGTGTCACTGCAGGTGGCAGGATTTCTTAGTTTAAAAGGTCACTTTATTGTTAGCATGCACATCAGACCACTTGCTAAAGGATGAAGGTGTTTTTGATGTGTGCCCTATAGGAGACAAAACTGACCATAATTTAAAATGTATTCCTTCTTAAATCTCACCAAACATAACAATACCTTTAAGACCAAAGTGGCACCTGCTAAGTGATGAGGAGAGTCGGAGTTCTGTTACTCACATGAGGTGCTGTGAGGAGAGGTGAGGAGGAGATGGCTGAGGAGAAGGAAGAGGAGCAGCCGCGACCTCCAGACTTCTGTTGTGGTTGAGGAGAGGAGGGCGGCAGAAGGAGATGGGGGGAAGACGGGGGGAGGGACCCATCACTGTCACCATGGTTACTACTTGGAGGGGTGGGGGGGAGATGGACATTATCTTCTAAAAAGAGAAAAGTGTTGAATTAATGTTCATACCTTTGACAACAGAAGGCTTTGACAACTGATTTAAAAAGTTCACACAAAAACACACATCCAAAGAATGTTTGGTCGACTGTTGAGTCCACATACATTCTTCATTCAATGCATTTACAGTGTAGCACCAAATCATTTTTTGGTTTCTCAACTGTACACCTGACTTTTAAACTTGCACTTGAATGTTGGAGCACTGCACTCTTTCATAACGTGAAACAAGCTTTATCATGCCATTTTATGTCAACTATGATTTAAATGGATCGTAAAGAGTGGGTGAACTACAAACTCATAGACAGGGTTTCGATTCCAGGTGTGTTCTTAGGCACAGAACTGTACGCAGAATACACAGTAGGACTGCACAGTAGGATTATACACACATGCGTATTTCTTTCCATAAGTCACCAATACTTCAGCGAGTGGCACTGCTCATGTCCACAGACTGTGTCCCTCTCGTCTCCTGCTCTGTGCAGGAGGCAGGGTCAGCCCCCTCACCTTGCTTTCTGCAGGAGGTGGGGTCAGCCTGCTGTCTGTGTGTGTGTGAGGCAATCAGAGAGAACAGCGAACCAGTCATTTGAAGTAAGTATCGGCATTATTCCACCCAGAAACTTTGGAAGTATAAATGGAATTGGGTAATTTACCTTTTTCTTCCCAAATATGAACCTAAAAGCGAAAGCGTACAAATCCGCATTTGTGTTAAATCACTGTTCCGGGATGAGATCAGTTCGCTGCAATGCCACCAACTTATGACAAAAGTCGACATTTTATATGAATTAGTGTAAAATATCACGGATGAGTTGGCCGCCGAATAGCGACACTGTGTACAATGATTTCAAATCTGTACAAAGTGAGGTTTTATGAGACGCTGTCATTTGTACAAAAATCAAACGAACTTAAAACAGACAAAATATTAAAGGCGGTCTAGCTCAACACGTCGCGTGACATAAGAAAACAAATTAAAAAAAAAAACTCTTCACACGATGCAGAGTAAATTCATCGCAACGCAAATGACAAGCGATGTAATCCGATTCAAAAACGTTTAATGAAAACAGAAAGTTTATATTTACACTCTGTCTCACTCAAGCGGCTGACGACAGCTCTCTGCTGCTCATAGATTAAAGCTACTGTATTCAATGTTTTGAACACGGGAGAAAACACTATGTCCATCCAATATTAATGTGTTTTTAGCCTTTAAAAAATTATTTATAACCTATGCATCATATCAAATGGCATGAAAGGTTTCACCCAGTGAGGGATATTTTTGGAAATGAAGACAGAAATCATCTAACTGGTGAGTGACTTTATTTTACATTCTTTTACATTGATAGATTTCTAGCACCAAAACAGATCGTTCACATGAATAAAGGTGTATTTTCAATAATGATATGAAGAATTTTCAAAAACCGAACTCACACCAAACCGTCGTGTCTAAACCAAGGTTTGAACTGAACCATGACTTCTGTGTACTATGACACCCCAACAGAACAGTTTCCCCAATCAGTTCCACATCTTTAAATCTACAATAAACATCATTTTGTTGTTAAGTACTTTGCACAACAGCACAAGCAGTTAATACGCTCGTCTACCAAACAGAAGGTCCCTGGTTTAAGGCCACCTTGCCCCATTCTCCGTGTACATCTCGAGTTCCATCAGGAAGGGCATCTGGTGTAAAATCTGTGCAAAATCAACATGCGGATCCATGTAGATCTGCTGTGGTGACCCAGACCAAAAACACTTAGTGGCCAAAAGAAAACCATAACCATGGAATGGCCACAGCAATCGTGAAAAAAACCAACAAGGCACATCTAAAATTAGGCACTTGCTTTTCTCTTTCTGTACCTGTGAATCCAGATTGTGTGTTCTGTGTTTCCTCTGTTGCTACTCACAAACCCTGTTCCTCTGCTTCCTCAAAAAAGTCCCACACTGAAATCTTTACAGAAGGTGGAGTGCCATCCCAAAATCTGCTGACTGGTAATACAGGCATCGCTAGTAATTAAAGAAAGTGACATGGATGTGGACTGCAGTGATGACATTACAGACCTGAACAGTTAGTTACGGTAGAAGTGAGGAATGCCAATATGAGCAGCTAGAAGTACTGCCTACTTCCAATATGTGGTAGCTGAGTTCAGACTCTAAACTAAGGCTTTACAATTTTTAAAACAAACATGTCCAGGCTGTACTGATAAACATAATATATATTGATGGATGACAATAATGTGGTAACAGAGACAGACTAAAGTATATCAAGTTAACATTTCGGTGGAACAGTGGTACGGTGGATCTCTGCACGTTTGAAGAATTTAATTTTTCTAAACCTTTACTGTTTGAGCTAGACTGTACCTACACACAGTAGTTAGCATTTGCCTATACGGAAATAAAAATCAGTATCTGTATTTAATGTTTTGTCAACATATCAAAAATAAAAATAGAGTTTTTATGAATTTGTTTAAATACATTACAGATGTTAAACTTTCATATGCATCTTTTGGCTTCTCTGTTTTGGCTCGAGGTCACCACAGTGGATCCAATATAGATCCGTATGTTGATTTGGCACAGGTTTTATGCCAGAAGCACCTTCCTGATGCAACTCCACATTACAGACAGAATGAAGCGCAGTTGGTTCTGGAACTAAGAACCTTCTGGTTTGGAAACAAGCACACTACTGGCCACTTGTACCACCATGCTGCCCAGAAGTTGAAATTTCAACAAGTTGTTCAAAAATTAATAACTTAGTTTTAATGAATAACTTGTGTTAGACCATTTATTTAATTGGGCACACAGAGAATTATATAGAACTTTGAAAATATGAAGCAAGTTTGAATTTTCACACTTCAGTCTTTACCAAAAGTATGTGCAGGTCATGAACAAAGTTGTTACAAAGTATCGCTGTGCCTGCTGAATCACAGATGACACGACAGCTAAAGGGAAAAAGTATGTTTATCATCCAGGAGATCTGACAAATGTCAACTTTAGACAGACTGAATGCATGTTGAACCCTTTCAGAGTGCTGGACACAGGTGAGATTTTTCACATACTGTTGGACCTGAGTCTGTACAGGGTCCACAAGCATTTCTGCCATGTTGGTAGAGTCTATATGCATATTTATTCTGGTAATTGTAGATACATGCATTTTGAGTAACATATCAAAGTATGCATTGTACAATTTTGAAACCCCAAGTATTATATTGTTACAACAATAAAATGTGTGATTATCTTGAATACAAATAATAAAACTTCACAATAGCTCATGGGATATTATTTATAGGGTATTTTTCTCATTATAAAATAACAGGTTTTTTCAGTGCTGCAAAATAATCATATCAGAGGCGAAGCGTCTGCTATCTCCTGTTGTAATAGGAGTTCACTGGTCTGCCTATGCCAAAGCTTCTCTGCAGCAGCATGTGCCAAATAACAACTGCATTCTAATAATTACAAAGTTAAGAATATGTATTCAGGATGAGTTATAAGCATCTTCTCACAGAAGGAGATTGTCTTTATGTGCACATTGGCTTTGCTCCACGAGTGTTACACAAACATACAGCAAGAAACACATTACAAGGATGTAAACCAAAAACATCACCCGAGCATAGTCAAGACAATGACACATCACAAGAGGACAGTCCCAGCAAGCGTAGAGCAGTTAGGCTTTGTTAAGACCACGGCCGCATAACCCATTTAGGTGAAATGAGTGAATGTGTGCTGCAGTAGTCAGTTGTTTCTTAACAACCAGACAATGTGCATTTACCAACCAAAACAATTATAGCAGCTACAGTAACTCAAACTCTTACGATACTTTTCCACCGGATGGTACCAGCTCAACTCAACTCGCTTTGGTACCGTATAAAACTGCCACGGTGTGATCTTCAACATAACACACAAAAGAAGAGGAATGTGACACACACTAATCACTGAATTGTTTAGCTACTGTGATATAGCACAGTACAGAAAGCAGTATTTGCTTAATGTTTTAAAAAAAATGGTGGGTTTGTTGATGACATCTTTTGTCTCCTTTCTCGCACAATGATGACGCAGCGATAGCAATGATTGTCTCTGACCAACTAATAATCTGTAGTGTTTTGAGGTCACCTTTTGGGTTCTTATTAGCTCACTTGGAACTGCAATGGAGGTCATATCACAAACAGGACCAGGTACCAGGTTTGGCCAGTGGAAACCAAAAAAAGGCAGGTAGAGCTGAGCAGGTACCATGCAGTGAGTAAAAAAGCAACATTAGAGACCATATTTTTTGGCCAGTCAAAAGGTCACATTCTACAAATCATCAAAATGTATCTTAAGCTGTTAAACACTACGCAATAAAAGTTTGGATAAATTAACATTCCCTGGGGTCCAGTTGTAAATTTTTCATGTAACCCTACTGGTCTGTCTAAGATGCAGGATTGCAACTGTGATTATTGCAGTAGTATGTTTAATAGATCCAATAAGTTGGAGTTTCTTTCCAACCTTTTTGAAGCGCTGCATTAAGTGCAGTGGTTCTGGCTGCCATGCCAATGAGAACCCACGACATGTCCAGTATTTAAGATAATATTAACAACAACAATTCATTTGGATGTCAACCCTTTTGGCGCATCTGCAGTGCTTTGACTATGGTTTTCCCTCACACATAATCTTCTGTGGAGTAACTTTTTTTGTTTTTTTTTCTCCCCGTTTGTTTTTTTAAGTGAGTAGATACGACATTAATAAACTGTTTTTTGGGGGGATTTCAAGTCCGAATGGGCTGGAAACAGCGGTTGCAAAGCAATGCTGTTTCCAATCCAGTAGAACTAGAAACCCTATTGTTTTCGCTCCGATTTTTAGTTTTAGTTGTTTTCCTCCCCCCCCCACTACATGCATTACTGCAGCCTAGACCATAGAATCTGCAGAGGTGACGTTTTCAGAACTGATATAAAACCCTCCACATAACTCAGACACAAAAAATTGAAACAAATCTGCCAATAGGGGGCGCTACAGCAGCACATTTGCGTTTTGGCCTTTAACTCCCAAAACGTACTTCGCACATTCAAGTGTCTTATATGGACGCATTCACTGGTTCGACCTGAATCTCATGAGTTAGGCCCCGCCCATTTGCACCAAAATCTTTTTTTTTTTTTTCAAAAATTAGCAAAATATGCAAAACTGACTTTTTGAGATGCAACCCAGATCGTTGATCTGATCAACACCAAACTTTGCACACAGAGTCTACTGGACCTCAGAAGCTTAAATCACTAAAATAAGCTTGATGGGCCTAAATCTAACTGAGAAATAGAGAAAGGACTTCCTGTTAAAAACAAGTGACACAGGAAGTTGGACTGATCTCATTAACGGTAACTCCGATCTGGACAAAACTCACCTGTGTGATGCCCAATGGTGCAGAGAGGCTGCTTGATTAAAATGGTTTTGACTGGACACTAGGGGGTGCCATCAATCTCAAAAGTTTATATCTCAAAATTGGTTATTCAGAGTTGTACTAAATTTGACATGGGTAATCTTGGGACAGGTCTTACTTGAAATATATAAGCACATCATGATTGTTGAAAGGGGGCACGGTCTATTGGCTTTTTAATTAGTAAACTGGATGTGGTTCACACCATTCAACCTATCAAGCTGAATTTTTTAGGGATGATACAGACCAGCTCAAGGTAGGACCTTAACAAATCTGACATTTTTTTCTCTGCAGGTGGCACTATAATAAAGAAAAATACATTTTTGACCAAAACCCCAACAACGTACATCATACAATCAACATTCATACATCGACAGATTCTTTGGAGGGTGACAAATTTTGATATAGGCCATACCCATTTCTGTTTTTCCATTTTTACCCAGTATTGCAAAATATGTAAAACCTTTAAAATCTATCTCACCCAGGCCATCACTTCGATCGATACTCTTTGCAAGTGCTATCTAAGGATGAATTAGAGCTTAAGTTATTAAAAGCAATAGCTCAAAAGATGCCAACTAGAACAGTCTGCTGGGAGCAGTCAAAAGAGAAAGTGTTACATATCTTTGCAACAGTACCTCATATAAACATGAAACTTGCCACAAGGATACAGAAGAACAAGCAAAGGCTGTGTAAGAAATGTGGTAAACGTATGTCAATAGCGGCACTATAAACGCAAAAAGAATAATCTAAAAAAATGTGTATGGAATTGCATGAAATTTGCTTGGTATGATTGGGGATCATGTCTGAATTGAACCCTACAATTTGGTGATGATTGCATAAAGTGGGTGTGCCTTATTATGCAAATGGAACTCGAAAATACCTCCCTCCTCAAAATGTCAAAAATTCACCAAAAATCACCCATTTGTCCTACAGAGCTGAATTTTTTTTTAGCATATCCAGTGAATATAGACCAAACTTCCATACACTTGTACCTATGGTCTATTTTGAAGTCTGTCACTCTATATTTTTCAAAATATGAAAAATCATATTAAAATGAATCTTTCCATATATTACATCAAATACCACCAAAGTTTGAGAAAAAAAAAACATTCTCTTTCATCTACAAATGAAGTGTTAAATTTCTTTTTACATTTGGTCCAACTTTACTAATTTTTTTTTTTTCAAAATAAGACTTATAATATTAAAGGGGGCGTGGCCCACACGGTACAACTTATCAAGCTGAAATTTTTATGGATGATAAAGATCTGTTCATGACACTCATACCAAGAATTACATTTATTCACCTGCAGGTGGCACTATAATAAAGAAAAATGCATTTTGGCTTTAAACTCCCACACTGTGCGTCAGTCAACAATCAGTCAATCAAAATTAATCTGTTCCCACATTCTGTTAAGTGTACTGAATCTTCTACAATAGGCTCCGCCCATTTATACCTTTGCATTTTTATGCAAAATTGCATCAAATGTAAAAACCTACTTTTTAAACCTCTGCTTTGGTCATTAGACCCCCGTCACACATAGCCCGAATGAGGCTAAATGGCGCCGGAATGAGGAGTCTACCCACAGTCGGGAAGTTTCTAAGTGCATACGGAAAACAGAGCGCAGTCCAAACACTCCGGCAAAATCTGGCAAAGTCGCGCAGCTGCCCCGAATATTTTGAACTGTTCAAAGCTCTTGGGTGCAGTCGAGGTGGGACAACCGTCTGAGGGCGGTCTACGTGCAGTCTGCGTGCCATCTCACCGCAGTCTACATAATCTGACGGCATCAAAACA